>VWPW01012708.1:0-97761 GCA_013389825.1 Crypturellus undulatus
CTGGCCGAGCTCAGCCTGCTGCGGGAGCGGCTGGAGCGCAGCGAGCAGGAGAAGAGCCGATGCAGGCAGCTGCTTCAGTGTATGGTAGGTGCTGTTCAGGGAGCAGAGCTGGTGCACTGCGTTGGAGCTGTTGTGGCCCCAGCCGTGGCCTGGGCTTTGGGTGGCCGTCTCTGAAGCGTTGCTCTGGGCCTTCCCCATGCAGAAGCAGGAGAAGCAGGATGTGCAGGAGGCGGTGCAGGAGCTGAGCAGGGAGAAGTGTGCCCTTGCCCAGCAGTCTTTTGTAGGCTCTCATGCTGGTGTTTTTGACCTTGAAGGGAATCCTCCTATCTGAGGTCTGGGCTCTGACCCAGTGCCAGTCCTGGATGATAAAGGAAGTATTCCACACCAAAGTCTACTGTTGCCATGTTTTGCTGATTTGACTTGGTTTAATTTGGACTCTCTTGCTGCTAGTGACGTCTTGCAGACCTCTCTTGTGGGTGGACGCACCATGTGAGACCTCACACCTCCCAATTGCTTGGAAGGCTCTCCAAATCCAGGAGATGATGTTGAATTGGCACTTTTAAAATTTAAATGGGATCCATTCCACCCTCGCCCCCCACCAACATTCCTGGATGGGAAGACCTGACCTATAGCTTGCTGGCTCTCAAGTGGTCTAACGTCCATGTGCGAGCCACAGGAAACTCAGATAAAAGAAGCTGAACCACTGGCTGTATTAAAAGGTATTTAAAGGTTGCCTATTGGAAAAGGAAAAGAAATTGTGATTTGTGGATGATGGGGATGGATTTTGTTAACAGCATTTTGGAAGCAGCACCAACAGAAAGAACATTTTTTATTAGAACACTCCCACATGGAGTGACAAATGTTTGATTTGCAGAATCAGATTGCAATGTTACAATGTCCGGTTAAGCTACTTGTTGCTAAGTCGGATATTTATTGGGCTGTGGTCAAAAGGCTGCAGTTCAGGTTGCGCAATATAAATATAAGAAAAGAAGGGGACAGGTTAACCGTAAGAAAGTGCATGCTGTGATTGCAGAAGTAATGGGACCCAGAGAAGTGGGTTGGTGATATTTGGGATTTCACAGATTCTAATGGGGCTGGTTCCCCAGACTAATGTGGTTGAAGATTTTACTCAGCACGAAGTGACTGATACAAGCGAAAGATTTAAGCAGAGACCAGGGGGGTCACTGCTCTGCGGATGGTACGTTTGCATGATCAGGGAGCTGCAGGGATAACCTTAGACACAAAAGATTCTAAGAAATTCTTGATTTTGAGCTCAGACTATTTTGTATAAGATGCATTTAGAAATAATATTCAAGACACAAACTTGTTGGCTCTGGCTGCTCTGGGATGCAATACTAAATACCCTGCAGAAAACGATTGACCCGAATTTGAGTGTCAGTGGTCAGCAAATAAAAGAGGACAGAATGAAGCTGGCCTTTTCTCTGGGGGTCTCTGATACTTTGATGTGCAATCCCATGCATGTGACCATAAGAAACAAACTGATTAGAATTGCCCTGCCAGCATCTAGAAACGTGATTATGACCCTTCTGATTAATGAAACAGGGAATCCTTTAGATGAGGTAATTGAAAAAATACAGCAGCTAGGTGACCTTGGGGATAGAGGCCAGGTTACCAAGAATCTAAATAATCCCCCAGGCAGCAAGAACAGGATTTCTCGAAAAGTAATGTTTACCGCTTTATTAAGAGCGATAAGATGATAAGATGTGATACTTCAACCCCTGATTTACAGAAGATATATAAACAGAGAGGGCTGAATAAGCCTGACAAAAAAGTGCAAAATTCTAAAGCAGGAAACCCAGGAAGAACTCAGACTATGGCACTGCCCACTACCACCCTCTGGAGCCTCAGCGGGGCTTCACATCCACTTGCGGAGGGTCCACAACGAGTGGACCAGATGATCTGAGGGAGAAGGAGGATTGGGAGCCATGCTCTGACTTGTATCCTTGGAAATAGTTAAGCATAGGAAACAGAGTGAAGCGATGACGAAGCTCCAGAGCAAGGGGCATGGAAGGACTGGTGACCCCATGTAGAGCTTCAAATATTTTGGAAAAAACAGTCCTCACAAATTGTAAATTGTAATTGATACTGGAGCAAAGGTCTCCTTAATATATGGAAATCCCAAGAAATTTAAAGGACAACCTGTAATTACTACTGGGTTGTGGGGGAAACAAATAGAAGTTGTGCAAACACAAATAGAAATGAAAATAGGGAATCCTCCAAAACAATTGTATTCACTTAAGATTGTTCCTGTTCCTGAATATATAATTGGGATTGATATTCTAAAGGGTCTGACTTTGAATCTTTCTGATGGTTTGTGCCAATTTGGAACGAAGAACTCTATTAGTGCTCAGACAATCTTAGTTGGAAAAGTAAAAATACCTCCTGTGCAGATACTTTCCGCAACTAAATTGGTGGCCATGAAACAGTACAAGATTCTAGGCAGCAGGGCATGAAGACATTTCACAGACAATTAAAGACTTGGTGGATGCAGGAGTTTTAAAACACACTACCACAGCTTGGAATAATTCTGTCTGGCAAGTCAAAAAGAGTGATGGATCATGGAGAATGACTGTGGATTTCAGAGAATTAAACAAACACACCCCACTTCTTACAGCAGCTGTACCAGATATTGTCACCTTGATAGGAAAAAAATCCAGAAGCATTCCGGAAATTCATATGCAGTAATTGATTTGGATAATGCTTTCTCTACCATACCGATTGCTGAGGAACGTTGGGATCAGTTTGCCTTTACTTGGCAGGGGCGACAATATGCATTGCCCCTGGGATGATTGTACAGTCCAACCATCTGACATCGAACAGTGACTGAGCATTTGGATGAGATAAAGCTGCCCCCTCATATGCAACTAATTCGTTATATAAATGATATCTTGATCCAGGGGTGCAGTGAGGAGGAAGTGCTGCAAGTTCTTGAATTAATTGTGGATCACATGAAAGAGAAAGGGTGGGAAATTAATCCTACCAAAATTCAAGGAATATCCCAGACAGTGGCCTTTTTAGGAATTCCATGGCCTTGCGGGCATCAAGATATATTACCCAAAGCTCAGCAGGAAATCTTAGATTTTGCAGTGTCACCAAACAAACAAAAAAAAAAAAGAGGCACAAAGATTTCATTGGATTATTTGGTTTTTGGAGACAAGGTATCCCACACTTAGGTCAAATCTTAACCCCACTGTATAAAGTAACAAGGAAGAAATGTGAATTTGAATGGGACAATGGCTCATGTCGGATGTGTTGCATATCTGGGAACAGATGAATGAGAAAGATCACCAACTGTTGCTCCAAGCACTAGGAATTGAACAAAATAACATGTCTCTCGCTCTTAGTTGAATCCAGGCCCAGATGTGGGTGCAGAGTGTCATTGCAGGTACATTGAGAGACGGTGACAACGGAGTCCTTCTCACTGAGATCCAACAGTTCATGTGGGGCGCAGCTGCGGAGAAAGAGCAACAGCATCAAATGTGGTGGAGACCTGCAAACTTCACCCACAACTAGGTCCTCTATGCAGTCATTGCCTACATACTGACCGTGGCAGATGCCACCATGGAGAAGGGTTACCCCATTGTAGCCCTGGAAATTAACACCACCGAATCTGTGGTCTGTGGTCTCCCCCCTGGACCACCGAATGTGGGCAAGAGTGTCTGATAAAAAAAAAATGGCAATTGATAGATTTAGAAACCTGTATTTTAGAATGGGGCTAGTGAAGAAGATGCCTGTAAGGTGAGTGATGTTTGCTTTGATACCCAAAAGGACGTGAGTCATTTGGAGACCAATTTACAGCGTAATAATAAAGCTACATTAGCTAATGTATGGAAGGAATGCACATGGTTTAGAATAATATGTAAATACATGCTAATTAATGAAATTTGTAACCAGGGTGTGTTTAATGACTCTAATACATGTGCTTGCAATGTAGTTACTATTAGAGGCTGTGATTTTGTGTATAAGCCACTTCTATTTACCAGTCAACTGCTAGTTAGAAACTCTATATCATAGCATAAACCCAACCTCAATCAGTATGGAATTGTTGCTTGTAAAAGAGATGTTAGAGCATGCAAATTTACAACAGCTGGTAGAAAACACTACGGCAGAAGCTAAGAAGATCGTAATAACTATGCATCGTGATGGCAATGCGATTAGAGCAGGTCGTGGAATGGATTAAGAGGGTGAGAGACCACCACTGATGGAAAATTTTCTTGGTCTGGTCACCCACAGTGACAAGCATCTTCAATGCACTGCTTCATTCTGTTACAATACTAATGAAAATCTGTGTGTGTGTGTTGCCATGATAGTGACTTGCTACTGAATGAGGTAGGTGAGACACGACCTTGATGACCCACTGAAAAGCCTGGGTCTGGCTAAGCGCCTCCTACCACAGTCAAGGGCAAGACTGGGTTGGTCTCTGTGTTTGCCACCAAGAAGAACCTTGAGCTCCGCTGTTGGCTGCAACCCATCAGGCGTTGAGCGGTGGGGACACATGCCATGCCAGACCTTGATGTGAGTGATGGCCACCTCTCTCTCTGAGGGCCATCTAGGAGGTGAGTGTAGGCCAAACGGCATGCTGTTGGCATGAATAACGTGCCAACAGCATGCCAACAGCATGCCAACAACCACACAGTATAAGTAACTTGTGATTGAACATCCCACCCCTAAATCATCATAAGAAGATACTGCTCCTGTGTGATTTAAGATTCCTTAAGCAGAGCAGAAGGACCTAAGGAAAGCCAAAGACAGTGTCTTTGGAAGGAAATAGTAAGGGATCTTACCACCATCTGCATTATGAAACTTGGGCAAGAAAAAAGGGAACATGTGCCCGTAAAGAAAAGTTATTTATGAGAATAACTACATGGTTTAAAAAACAAACAAAAAACATACAGAGTGCTTTGTTGAATGCTTAGCCTTGGTATAGGATTTTGTCTTGAAGAACCTGCATGGCTGAATCTACCTGTTTACCACCACGCCTTCGTCAGAAAAGGATATTACCCACGACACCTGATCTCAAAAAACTTCAGGGAAGGACAAAAAGGACTAAAATGATGAGGCTATTGTCGGTGTTGTTAATAGCGTGTTACTTGTACAACCCAGTTATGAATCGGGAAAAGAGATTTTTATCCCTAGGGAAAACAGTGGCAAACATACTCAATCTCCACAACTGCTGGGTTTGTGGGAGCCCAGGAGGAGTCAAAGATTGGCCTTGGGTGGCTGAAGCAATATCCCTTAGGTGGTGGATCAGCAACCAAAGCGACATATATGAAGAAATGGATCAACCAGCAATACATGCCACATTTGTAGAACAGCCATGATTCACCTGTAAGTGAAAGGACCGATTATAGTGCTAGGGCCTGAACGACAGGCCCAAGTAGGAGTTGACTTATAGCTGAATACGGCTCTGCCTTTGTGGAAGTACACAGAACTCGCCTGTAAATTGCTTACGCTAACTCGCACATAAGCCTACCAGACTGCTTATGCCATCCTGCATGTAGACTGATAAAACTGTGTCTTTTGTAGGCTCTCATTCCAAGTGTTCTTGACCTTGAAGGTCCCCAGCCTTGAAGGGAGGTGGGGGAATCCTCCCCCACCCTCCCATCCGAGGCCTAGTCTCTGGCCTAGTCCCGGTCCCGGATGATAGGGAAAGTATTCCACACCAGGTGTTATCACTCACAGAGAGAATGCAAGTTATCATGATATGCTGATTTGGCTCTGTTTAAGTTGGACCCTCTTGCCGCAGCTTTGGAGACCTCACTTACGGGTGGATGCACCAATTCTGAGACCTCCCAAATGCTGGGAAGACTCTCCAAATCCTTGCTGCAACAGGGGCTCCCCAGCAGCTGCATATCTGGATGATGGTAACGTATTTAGGCAATGATGATGTATCTTAATCACTAATCTCTTGCTTGTATAGTAATGGTTAAGTGCATTACCTTGCTTGTTTTGTCTGTTGTTAAAACCCAGCACATGGTAAGTGTATTGCTGTGTTAGATGTATCCATTCATTTTTGTATTATCTGATATTAATAGTAAACACGACCATTTTTTCCCTTAGTGTCTGGTTCTTTCTGTCACCCTCACCCCTCTGCCCGTCTAGATTTGGCAAAACACTAGGCCAGGAAGTCGTAATCATGTGGCAGCAATTTTGAGACAAACACAATCGAAAACAGTCACTTTCACCACCCCGGGGTTCATCATTGCTGTTTTTGTGGCTGTGTGAAAGATAAAGGTACAAAAGGAAAGAAAGAAGAAACGCATACAACAGTATAGGGCCTTAAAAAAAAAAAAATTTCAAATAAAGTTATGTCATCATATAAGACTCTGGACATTATTGTCTGCTAGGTGAGTCAAAGACTTCTTACAAGAGGAAGAATAGGAGAGAGATGTGTACAGTTATCAAAACAAATGCCCCAAAAAAAAAAAATCAAGCATTTTACCTTTTCTTTTGTAATTTTTCCCTGCAGCAAAGCTGATAGCCAGGTCATTGTGGTGCTGATGGCTGCGCCTGGTCCGCTGGGATCAGGATTTGAATATGCAGCAAGGAAAGGAGCTTCCATGGCCCCCAGCCCAGGGCACGTCTATAGTTTAGGCCTGGAAGCTTTTACCTCACTAAATAAATGATAGAGCTGTTGGCTTTGACTGGCAAACAACATGAATCTGTTTCATGCCATCAGGTGAGGCAGTAGGTACAAACTGCATATTAGATACAACATGTTGGATTAATTGAATAAAACAAGGGATGATGCCTGGCAAAAGTGTCAAGGTGGTGAATGTGCATAACAGATAAAATAAAAGCTGCTTTACCCATGCTACTCCTGGTAACCAATACCATAAATCACCACTCCAGATGTTCCATGATTGAATGGGGACATGGACTAGTTTCCTAATATATGTGATCAGTTGAAGAACGGCTTCACCTACATCATCTGTTTCCAAGCAACAGTTGGAGACAGTTAGTTTCCCACATACTCCTCCCTCTTCAGCTAGTAAATAATCCAAAAGCATGCGGTGTTGAAGGATTGCAGTGCGTGTCTGTTGAGACTGTTGAGTGGAAAGGTCTATAGCATTGGTGAGTTTAATTTCTGAAACGGCTTGCAATCAGATTATGCAGTTCAAATTATAAATCAGTTCTCTTGCCCCTGATATTGGTTCATTGGGATTCCGAGTAATGAGCCAGTAATGTTTAATCTCCCTCTGAACTGCAGAAATATGAAGAGCCACAAACTATGCTCTTATCAACCAACATGTTAAACATGGCCTCGTATATTTACTTCATAATAACCTTCAAAACTGCAGTGTGTTCATTCTGTATTTTACTGAGCAAAACGATTTGGCAAGGATGGGTTGCCACATTCTATATGTTTGTAACCTAAGGAGACTCATTATTCCTTCATTTTGGAGAAACTTTAATGTACTGTACATAACTATAAAATATTTTTGTTCTATTATAACTCAAACATTGCACTTATAAAATTTGTATCACACAGGAGTAATTTTCTTTTGCATTGATATAAAAGAGAAAAAAAGGAGTTAAATCTATAGGAGGAAATCCTATATGTCCTATGTTTGTTAAGAAAAAATAAATTTACTGATTTAATACTACTGACAAAAGTATTTTCCCACAGCAGGAAACTGAATTGGCCATGTTTCACTATCATCATGATGGTGCTATCAGTTTTGCTGTAATTGCTTATGATTTGGGCTGGAGTGAGGGGTGTAGAGGTCCACGGCCAACTTGATAATCCTAGAGGGCCTCCACAAACCCAGCAGTGAGTCAGATTAAAAGTTGGGCTTACAGCTCTTGCTAAAAAACTAAATTCATTATCCTTAAATGGGTCATATAGGTTGGGGAGATTTGGGAGCATTGGCTTCTCTTCCCTCTTACAGATAAATCCCCAAACCAGTATAATTAAAAATAACATACACAACCTAACCAAATTATATTAAAATCAGCACCTGCTTCATGTCTTCTCAAGTTAGAGAGAACAACCCATTTAGTGTGAATCTTACAAAATTGCTCAGCCCATCCTGGCTCATGTGGTTTGAGGAATCATTTCAATAGACTATTTGTTCTTTCCATGGTTCCATTCACTTGTGGGTAATAGTGTGAAACACCCATGAAATCTCCTCCTGAGCTGCCCCTTCCTGGACCACTTGGGAGCCGTTATCCGATTGAACTGACTGTGGTTTGGGGAAAATTTCTTCAGAGCCTTTATTGTGTTTTCTCCTGTTGTCTTAGCACATCCTTTAGTTTGCACTAGTCCGGATACTATCTCCACACCGAGCAGTACATACTGCTTTCCCTCTGACCTTTGAAAGGGGCCCATGTAATCGGCCTGACAGGCCTCCCAGAGGCCTTTTCCCTCTCTTAAGTTCAGGGGGTCACTCTCCCAGAGGGTGTCTGTCCAGACAGACACAGTATTGTTCTCAAGAAGATACACAAGTTTCCCTCGTAACTAACCACCTTCGGATTTGTGCCTCACAAAATAGGTCCTTAACTCCGGAATGTTTCCATTTTACATGTAGTCATTCCAGCAGAAATCCTCCACAATTGGTGTAATTCCCTTTCCGCCTCCTAACAACAAAAGATAGGGTTTCATATTTGTAAGTTTGGAAGGCGGGAGGGTAGGAGCTCCTTGCAACAAACGCACCCTCGTGCCAGATATTTTAACCAATTGCCTGATCTGTGGAATACCAAAGGACCATGAGTTTCCCTGGGTATCACACCACTGCTTACCCTTCAAAACATCTTTACCTAGAAGATTGATCTGAAAAGATCCTACGGCCACCATGGAGTTGACAAGGTCTTCCTCTCCTGGTAACCATAGTGTCAACGGAGTCATAGACACCGACTGCATTGTTCCCAAGGCATTTAAAACAATTTGATTTCTAAAAGGAATTGAGATTCCACATTGTCCTGCTTTGGTCTGCATTAGTACAGTAATTTGTGCCCTAGTATCAATTAGAAAGGTTACCAGTCTTTTCCTTGGTCCTACGGCAACAGTAATCAATACATCTCCTTTGGTATTGCAGTGGAGTTGTATTACAGGTACAAACATCCATCCTCTACCTCCCCTTAGGGAGCAGAGCTATTAGTTTCCCGCCATTTTCCTCTCCTCAATCAATTCCTCCTCAAGGTCTATCAAGGGTGGGGCATGAGGGGTTGGTCTGAAAGGGGCCCTGAAAGGGGCCTGACCATTCCCACACTATTTTTTCTAATCTTTTGGTCGGGAATCCGCCCACCAAGTCCCAAGGAATACCTTTTCAAAGCCTTAGCAGCCACAGCCCCTGTCAAATTAGGGGCCTCTCTCTCCCAGAATTATGACCTTGGAGCGACCTGAAGTCTTGTCTCTTCCCGAGGGGTGATTGCCACCCACTAACTTGTTCTGCAGCCCATACGACCCTGGTTTCAGTTCTTTGGGACAATCTGCCAATGAGACCATATTTCTCCCCAGATTAATCAACTCCTGGGCTATCTCTCCCCATATCCCTACTTTCCTTCTGGCTGATGATAGTCAGGGGTCACTATTCTCTCCAGAGCCATCGTAATTCTTTCACAATCACGGGTGTTTTGAATCCTCCCTTGTAATTGAATCCCAGCAGGCTTCAGAGAGTCAGGAGGTCCTCATATCAGGGGAGTCATCCTCTCTGAGTCCACAGACAGCATCATTGGGGAACCCTGGTTGTTCTTGAGCTCCCGATCATACCTCATCTGGAAACAGGCCGCCTTTTGCAAACTTTCCACTAACTGATCTACAGTCCCTGTTATGGCAAGGGGATCTCCCCTCTCCAAGGGGTTCAGCCCTCCAGCCCAATACGCAGCTCTCCGAGTCAATGACTATGGGGCTCAGCAATCGGCAGTGGTTAGAAACACACTTGGAGCCCAGTATCCTGCTTCTTTCCCTGACAAGATTCCATCCCCTCCTGGCAAAGACGCTTTCCACACATACTCTCTATCTGATTCCTTTGCAGTTCGTGCAAGATCTTCTCTCAGCTTTGCTAATTCCGTTGCAGTGAGTGGGACTTCTTTAGTGATAACCTGAGGAAAGTCATCACTATTGTCCTCTTAGAGATATTCTGTTTTAATCAGCAAGGAGAACGAGTGATTTCTACAGCTTCTTTGGCCTTCTGCAAATCTCCCTGGGGATAAGTTTGCTGTATCCCTTTCTTCGCATGCATTGTTTGTACTTCTGATGGTTTATTTACTTTCCTCAAAAGACAATTCCTCAGCTCTTTCTTTAATATGATATTTTGGTTCCTTTCCTTCTCCAACTATTGTTTATTCTCCTTTAGCTGTTCCTGCACAGTGTTTACTGCCACCTGCAGGGAATATTTTACAGTACCAGCTTGACATAACTTCTTTCTCTTCCACTGCAGCTACCAGACTCACTTCCTGCACTGCACTGCAGAAATTACAGCTTTTCCCTTCCCCCTCTTAACCCTAGCTTCCTTGTGTAATAGTCTTATCCTATCTACCACACTCTTGGGTTGAAATCAATGGTTCTTTGCCAAGTCTTGTCCCTGGAGTGAGGTGCGAGATCAGTGCATCTCTAAAAGATCATATAATTTATCTATTCCTTCAGCCCATGCAGGCACATAACCACAGTCCTATCAGCTGCCTTCTCAGCATCCATTTCCCTCCAAAGAAGTTATTGTCCTGAGAGGGTCACATTTGAACATCCAGGTTTCCCCTACACACTCCCAGGACACCACAGCTGATACTAACGTAAAAGTTTCACAGCAAGGTAGCACAGCACTCTCATCTCCAGGGATCCTGTCCATGTTACCAGTAAAAAGTCCCGATCCACTGACAGGGAAGGTTTTGATACAATCCCAAGAGCAAGATTAAGCCAAAAACAGGGTCAAATGCCATACAATCTTATAAGCTCTATTCTCATAACGTGGAGTAATCATGATAGCACAGAGCGAGGAAGAAGAAAAAGGTACGCGAGAAAGCGAAAGAGGTGAGGCAAGGTTAAACACCACCTATCAGTCCACTAATCAAGCTCCGCCTTGGTGCAGGTGATGGGCTCTTGAGGAAGAGTTCAAAAAGAGGAAGAAAACCCCAAGGAGGGAGCACACAGTCCTTTTATTGTCCTCCATTCTCCAAGAGGCTGCCCACTTCCTTAAGGTTTCTGGTGCATGTTGTTCATACCATGTGCTCTGCTGCTCAGGGCAGTTTTCCTTTCACTTGCATCTTGTGCAAGCGTGGCTTAGCAGCCCATGAACATTGTTGTTTGGGTCTCAAGCAAATATAGTGGTCTTCTCAGGGACACGATGCTGAGGCCAGGAAGTCATAATGGTGCAGCAGGAGTGTTGAGACAAACACAATCATAGAATCATAGAATGCTTAAGGTTGGAAGGGACCTCTAGAGGTCATCTAGTCCAAATCCCCTGCACACGCAGGGTCACCTAGAGCATGTGGCACAGGACTACATCCAAGCGGGTTTTGAAGATCTGCAGAGAAGGAGACTCCACAATCTCTATTGGCAATCTGTTCCAGTGCTGTGTCACCCTCATTGTTAAGAAATTTTTCCTTAAGTTACTGTGAAACTTTTGATGATTTAGTTTCTGGTAGTTTCCTCCAGTTCTATCCATTAAAAAGCGGCCAGCACCATTCTCCTCACTGCCTCCTTTGAGGTACTTACATACACTGATCAGTTCTCCTCTCAGCCTTCTCTTCTCCAGGCTGAGCAGGCCCAGCTCTTTCAGTCTTTCCTCATAGGGCAGATGGTCCATTGAGCCTGGGGCATCCATTCTCCATGGTGTGGAGAGGGATCTGGCATCACTTCCCACCCCACCACGCCTGTACCTTGTGGCCTCTGTGCCCTGCCTCCTCCAACCCTCGCCATCTCTGTCCCCGCTGAATCCATCCACTAGGGCTTCTGTCCCTGTGTCATCTATCTAATCTAGCACGGTATGCAACCTCCACAGCGTTCATCCTGCACCCAGTCCATACCTCGTCACATCCGTCCTCATTACTACTTGTTCCTGTGGGACTTCCTGGAATGCCAAGGCCAAACTGCCTTTTTGTCCTATGCTGTTCCTGGCTAAGGATCTGCATGGCTGCTATTAGGCCCTGGCTGTTGTCCGTGCTCTGCCCAGTACCAAGAAGGAGGAGAAGCAAGCAAGGTGCAGAGTGAAATTAGAGTGTCCCCATATTGCTGAATGACAGAAATCAAAGAACCCATGTGTACCTGCACCTCAAAGAGCTTGCTTGCAAAAGCACAAAACACTAGCACTGTTTTTTCTTTTTTCTTTTCATACTATGTCAACGTAAGTGTTTTTGGCAGAAACCTTCTGGTGTAGGAGTGACTTGGCCCGCAGCGTTTCGCTTCTCCCTGTCAAGGCATTTTCTTGGGGTGAGGGCAGGCACGAGCTTGTCTCGGGCCGATTTCTGAGTAAGGTCTTTTACGCCCTGTACTGTGAGTCAGGAGCTGCAGCTGGATGTGCTGTAATGGGCACTCTCCTTTGCCCTTGCAGGGATGTGGCTCTAATGCCAGTTACTTCCTGCAGCCCCCTTGGTATAAGGAGCAGAGTTCCTTTAAAGATGCAGGAGCAAGCCAGGTATGCCGTGCAGTGCCTTTCAGGGCAGCACTCCGGGCTCAGCCGTGTAGGCCACAGGAAAGGAGGGACTACTGCCTCAGGCTCACTCGGTACTGCTTCGAGTGCTTCTCCCCAGCTCGGATGCGGTGCCTTTGCTTCCAGTTCTGTCTGGTCCTGGCGCAACAGGAGTGCTTTGCACAACAAAGGCTATCACAAGCGGTGTCCGCATCATGAGTCCAGTCCTGGTGAGCTTCTTCAGCAGGGATCTGAGTGACTTGGTGGACAGCAGCTGTGCACAGCTGGACCTGGGGGTTTTGGTGAACACCAAGGTGCCTAGGAGCCTGCCATGTGTGTGAGTGGCCAAGGAGGCCAGTGGTGTTATGGGTGCGTGAGGAGTAGTGTTGCCAGCAGGTCAAGGGAGGGGTTCGTGACCCTTTGCTGAGCCCTGCTGAGGCCCCAGCTCAGTGCAGAAAACAGAAGGCTCAGAAGGACCTTTTCAATGGGTAAAAATCTCTTAAGTGAGCATGTTTCAAGGATGGGACCATTTGGTGCCTCTCTGTAGAGCTAGATCTTGGAACTGAACAAATTCCAGAGGAGTGAGCTCTGGGAGCAGAATCCATTTCCTTAACCTGTGATTTCCTTCTGACTCTAGGGCTGGTTGAAAGGGAGAAGAAAAGATCAGTTCTTGGATTCTGCTCTATACTTGTGTGTATTCACAGACCCCTTGCTTGGCCATTTAGAAACCTTTCCTCATGGTTCAGAATCAGCTGGTACCACTGATGATGAAGGATCAGCATATGACACTGCGGGGGGTATAATCAGTCAGTGCTGCACGTTTTGAGGGATTAGCTGCTGATGGTTAGTAGCCTAATATTTAGGCTGTTATTGAGTTATTAAGTAAGACATCTCAAGAGATCTTGACATTAGATTAGATTACTGACTTGAGATTAGATCTCAAGACATTAGTTCTCATGTAATTCCCATGTGTTTACTTGTTTTATACGACTGTTTTCTTATTGGAATTCAGCCACTTGCCATTTTTCTTCCTAACACTGAGATTTGTTTTACTTACTGATTTCCTTCAGTCATTTGCATACATAGATTCCAAAATGCATTTTCTGTCTTGCTTTCTCTTCACTCTGTGAACCTATGAAGATCTTATTATCAACTTATGCAGGTACAGAGTTATCTCTTTTCAACAGACCTATATGAGAAAACTCATCCAAGAACTCTTATAAGGAGGATAACAAGAAAGTTTCAGATGAGTTTGGCAACAAGCAAATTTATGGACACTTTGAGTTTGTTTTCGGGTGCAGAGCACAAAGCTTAAATTTTAGGAATCTCCTTTATTACAGCCTTAAGTAGCATCTGAATACCTTTTGTATATCTGCTTTTTCCCAGAGCATTCTTGATATTGACAGTTTTTCACCAGCATCCTACCTTTGTGCCTCCAAAACTGGCGCAATTCAAGAGCCTGCAATTTAGAAGAGGCCAGAATATGGAGCAGGAATGAAAACATAGACAAGTGAATCAAATTGCCAATAGTTATTTAAGAAGTCAGTAGCAGAAATGGGACTTAAATTCAGAAGTAGTACTTGCCAGTTCAATGTACATCCTCCTCAGGAGCCTCTGCTGATATACTATTGCTTACTCTTGTCCAGGGCAGACCTCTTTTCTTTATATCATTCTGCAACTTTTGACATGGAGCAGGAGTTAACCAAAGGATATCACAGATGTCTGAGGAATGAGTTATAATAATCTAACAGCTTTTCACAGGCTCACACCCAAGCTGAATTTGCATAATGCTCTCAGACTCTGTCTTACTGAAATATCCTGCATGGGCCTAATCTCTCAGTTCATCATCTCCGTACACACAGAAGTAGAAGTAGGGAATTCTAAGGTCTAAAAATCAATGATATGATGACATGGTACTTGCAGCTTTGGATGCCATTCCCTACATGAAGCAGTATCACCATTCTATACCTTAAGTAATATCACCAGCAACTATTTTTATGCACATTCTTGAGCTGACTTTATGCATTTCTCCAGAAACCAAAAATAAGATGTAAGTTAATCATATGAGTAGAATCAAAACAAACAAACAAAAAAACCTGTCTTGAGAAGCAATCTGCCCATTTACCCAACAGGGTAAAATAAAATAAATAAAATGCTGGATCCCTTCTTGGTCCTCATACGCTGACAAGGCACTAGGCTGTTTGACATTTCAGCAAACCTGTATTACTTTTCTCATTGAAATTCCTTTTTACTAATTAATTACTCTGTAAAAGAAAAAATCCTTGTATATCAGGAACATTTGACCATTTTATTCCCTCCGCTCCTTCCTTTTTTTTGATCATTTTTGAACAAGTTTCATCTGTTGAAGGATCTGAAGCTTTGATAATCTAGCAGTGGACTAACGAAACCATATTACTCTTACAGACTTAGGAAACGAAAAAGAAAGGAGAAAAAAGGAAGGGGAGGGAGGAAGAAACTAAAAATGCAATTAAGCTAATGTAACTTGGGTGGTACAAGGTTATGGATATTTCAAGAATTGAGCAATTTACCATCTGGAAAACGAGGAGATCTCTTGCATAAAATGTCCCTCACTTCAGATTTATAATGCTTTTAGTTGTGTTATATGTGATACAATTAGCAGGAGGTGCCAATACGACATTCTCTCAAGGACATGGTCATTCCATACCATCTGTTATTAATTGCATAGTACTTTCCACAGCTAACTAGAGAGAAAAAAGCTCTCTGAGAAGCACCTGCAAATTAAAAATACCTAGTGAGAGTTTGGAGGTAGGTAAAGAGTAGCAGAAGCATATCTGCTTCTCAAAAATACAAGAAAAAAAGGCATAATTAACATACACTCATGTAATATAGCTTCAAGCTGTATTTTTTTTTTTTTTTCAAAAAAATCAGTTAGAGTTGCTCTGTAAAAATATATTTCAGAAATGAAAATAAACAATTAAAACATGCTACTGGAAATATAGCTGTAATATATATGGTTTGCTGAAGATGTTTTAATAGATTTTCATTTGCATGTCCCCTGTGCTGCTCATAAAATCAGGAAACCAAGGTAATAAACAATGACTGTTCTTTCTTTTCTCTTTTGAAGTGAGGAGAGAAAAAATATAAAAGAGAAACATATATGAAGCTCTATCCCTAGCAACAACATTTTTATTATGCTATTAGTGAAAAACAACACCGTAAAATCTTATCAACAATGGGGCTTTGTACTATTCTGGATACTGGAGTCTAGATGTTTAGATATATTAAAAATGTGTGCAGGTTAAACTCCCTATCAGGAAAAGTTATTTTCCCATTTCAGTGTGAAGATCTGTCAAACAGGAAGAATTCTGAATATCTGGGGTGGAGGGAGGTTGTCCTTCATCTGTTTTTATTTTGCTTCTCACCTCTATTGAGAAGCTGTCATTGTCCTTGTACTGGATGTCTCTTACTGGTTATACTCTTCTATAGCCAGGCACAAAGTGAAGGAAAGCATTTTATTACTACACTTTCTTAATTAAAAGAAACAAACAAACAACAAAAAGCACCCAAACCATATCATGTTGCTGCCCCTGAATGCAGAGGGCATCAAGCCTAGAATCTATACAACAGTACAGCTAAGTGACCATATTACAAAATATATATTCTAACAAGCAGAAATAGGGAGGCAAGAAGTCTTGAAAAACAAGGTCACCAGAAGGTATGGGGTGGTACACCAGGTGCACGTGTGACACATTCCCAAGGAACTGCAAATACAGGCTCCAAATAAGTCCTTTTAGTGAAACCACAGCTATTCCTTTCCACTGCATCACTGCTACTTGGATTTTATGGACAAGAGATTACAGAGTACAGGCTACAAAACAGGTTTGTCAGGTATACTTTCGTATAATGAAAAGACAAAATTTGGATCCCTTAGTTTCAATATGCCACTTTCATAGTAAAATATAGGACATCAAATGCAGCATCATTTCAAAAGAAATCAGTAATCAATGTATTATGCAGACAAATTTTCAGGATTCTTATTCCTTTCTGGAGTTTCTGCAGTTTTTAATTGAAACTGGATGGACATATCCTTTTACCAAGTCAAGGGTTTCTTCATAGTTAGAAACAAAGAGCAGACCATCATAATGCATCAGAAGAGAGAGGCTTCATAAACTTGAGTTTTTATGGTTTTAGCTGTTTATGACATCTTAACTTAAACAAAAAGGTATAAGGCATAGATTTGACTGATAGCAAAGCAAGAAATGTGAGCTCTGAGGAGGAATTTAAAGGAGTAGGCTAAAGCTTCAGATAAAAAAGATAGTTTAGAAGGCATATATAAGGGCAATATGGGAGAAGGCATATAAAATATGATGGTAAAAAACTTAATTTCCCATCTATACTCTGAATATTTTTATTTTTTATTCTGCAACTGGTGGGTTAAAACTGAATGTTTCAAAATACAGGAATTTCAACTCAGAGATTGCATATTGCAGTTCTTTTATTAATTTTTTTTATGCATACATTAAATTAAAAATTTTACTTGAAGGTCCATTCAAATCCTTGCAGCTCTCTGAGGTCCTTCCACCATCCATTTTCTGTGTGAACTGATAGTTCTTCCTGAAGGTTATGACATTTCAGCCATAGCAAACTAAGAGTGAAATGTCAAATCATATTTCTGTTTTCTATTAAACAAAGGAATGTCCCCATCCTTTGGTTTTCCATTAAACTAAACATGAAAGAAAACAAATACAGTTTTTTTTTTTTTTTTTCCAGTCAGCAGTTGTGACTTCCAGTTACTCTCAAGAGTACAAGTTCTTCCCCTTCAGAGTTGCTTCTAGCCTAATTGTCTTCCTGCCCATCATCATGTGGATTCCCATTTTCTTTACTTATTTATCTTTTCCAGGCAGGCATATTAGTCTTTTGGAAATTGTTGAAGAGAACATGTTCTTTACTAGCCACATGCACCTGCTTTTTCATAGTTGGCTTAATTTTAGTCATAGTTAGGGCTAAATCTATGTTTTAAGATTCTGTCAGTTAGTAAGTAGTATAAAACACCGAAAGGTGCTCAGGAGTTTCCATTATTCTCAATCAAATGTAAGATGTATACCTGCCTCACTTCAGCAACAGAGAGGGAGACATTCAGGGTCGGAAATGCTTATTTCTTGTGCTTGTGTCACTCTAATGTTGCAATTGCTCCCTCTAAGCAGGTCAGGGCTACATGGTGAGAAAGGGAAACCTTTGTCATCCAAATATACTGGTTATTCTTTCTTAAGATACAAGGGATGTAGCTTTACTAGAAACAGGATCATTTTACTCTGAGTCAAAATCTGCACAATATGGGAAGTAGGTCTAGTTTTTGTAAAATTACAATGGCTTGCTCCTTGTGTAGCCTTTTGCTTCAAGATAACTAATAGTTAACACAGCTTCGTATTAAAAAAAAATGCACCAGGACCAACAAAACCGGCTCTTTTTTGCCCAAACAGATTCCTACCTGTCTGGGAAACATATAACATGTCAGGGAAAAGAATTTTTGCCAAACATGAATTTTTTTTTTTTTGTACCATTATATCATATCAAAATGACTTGCAGCTCAAATTTTATTCAAGAAGGAGCAAGAAAGGTCCAAAATATTTTATTTTAGAGGAACAAAGATCATCTTGGGATTTACCACACTTTAGGAAATATGTTGATTACTAACTTCTTTACAAAAGACACATAAGATGAGAAATCATGCTTTGCAGAAACATAAATTAAAATTCCTCTGTGAATTATTTCTCCTTCACCCCAACAAGTCTAGTAACCAGAAAAAGAAAAAACCTGCTTTCTCCACGGCTCCATTTTTACCTTTCATTTTTTGACCACCTGGAAGAACTGAAGTTCTATGCCACTGTACATTTAATGGTGCATATTAGTTCAAACAATTCAATAAAATATAAGCGAATAAGAACAACCTGAATTCAGCACTTTGTTAAGATCAAGGGAATATTGTGGATATCCTGTAATAAGGTGGTAACGTTTTTAATATTTGCGTTGAAATATAGATTTAACTTTTTTTCAGCTACATAAACATGTTTAGTTGAATTTTCAAGCCTTCTGGATATGAACTAAACTTCTGAATGCTAAATTAACTATTAAAATAAGCATTAATATAAATATGTCTATAAAAAGCAAGCCCTGTTCTTGATTAATAAATTAAAATCAGCCTAAATTGTCTTTTTTTTCTTACTTTGCTTTCTCTATATTAATCTTATTAAAAATACCTCTGAGTTTAATTAAAATTTAATATCAAAACTGTGTTTGCTAATTGATTTACATTTTTTACTAATTGGTTATATATTAAATCCTCATTTTCCAAGAATTCTGTTCATTATTAAAGAATAATCAAATGATAAAATAGCATTTTGTTAGGGAGAGAGTTTTTCAAGTTAATACAGAAAATGTTATTATTGAATAACCTCTAAATTAGGATTATTGCAAGCAATTAGTCAGGTTCTCCCACTTCTTGTATATAACTAACAAAATACTAGGAATTCTATTGTTATGGAAGTAATTTTTCTTTGTTTAAATTTGTCTTTTGTCCTTTAATTTGTTTAAATTAAATTTGTTTAAACAATAATTGCCAGCTGTAAATGCTTGTTGTTTAATTGCTTAACAATAGTACTTACTGATACAACTGTAAATATTGTACTTCTTTTCAAATGAGCTATGATTTATGTTAACTATGGCTATGGCTTTCTTTTTTCTTAATTGTGATATATTAAAATTTTAAAAGGATTTTGATTTCATTAGGGCAAAGATACCAACAAACAAATCTGTAAATGAAAATACACAAAATAAAGGGTCTTAGAGACACCAAAAGTGTTGTTATTTTCTACAACACTGGAAATACTCAGCTGTTTAGACCTGAACAAATTTCCTTTGCAGGTTTACTGCCCGAAATTCCAGTCCTGCAAAGTTCATTTACACCATATGGTATATAGCATAAAACTGTTGAGCTCTCAGAGGGGCAAAAGGCATTGATAAAAGAATGCAGAGCAAAGCATGACATATAATTCTGCACGTGGCACAGAAACACTAATGTCATTTTACACTCTTCCTTTTACTTCAGAGAATACAAGGTAAAAGTGCTAAAGTAATTAAAAACAATGTGTGCAACCACAAGCCCATGTGCGACCCTTGCGCTGATAAAACATATGTATGTACTACCTACTGCAGCCTTCCTCCTGCTAGTAGAAAAGTGATTAATAGAAAATCACAGTGATTAATAGAAAATCATAGTGTTTCACAGCTACCTCTTCTCTTTTCATATTGCATTTGTGACTCCAGTTCCCTTGTGCACATGGTCAAATTCTAAATGTCCTATACCACCTTCACCTCCCTGCTCACTCCTATGTATATACCTGCATTGTATTTAAAGTATAGCACTTTCAGTGCACTGAAGCATATACTCCTCTTTTGATCTCAGCAAGTGAGAGTCTATGAGTGAATATAACTGCAATCAGTATGGCAATTTAGCTATTGTCGTAAAAAAACTCTCTAAATTAAAGTTTGTGTGAATGCATACAAAAGATAACTATATAGAATTTTTTCTTTATTTATTGACCCAAATGCTAAAATGTGCTTAATTATTTTTTTTTAAAATGTACTTCTTAATTTTGCTTTTCTTCATCTCAGAAGAACTGCAAAGGCAAGCATTAGAAGCAAGAGTTGTGTAAACTACATTATAGAAATTTTAAGGAATTATTCTCACAGAAATTACAAGTTATTCATTTTACCAAAATGACATGGTCTTAGGTTCTAACACAGTTGCCCTAATTTAACATTACCATGTGACTTTTTAGATTAGTTTTATTGATTAACCCCACATTGTTGCTGTCTATTCTTTGAGAGGTCAGTTCCTGACCATGGACATCTCTTGGCTGAGGATCATACTTAGCAATGTCATCTGAGAACTGGGATCCATTTAGGATGGTATCGGATACCCTGAGTCCAGAAAGCCTTCATAGTATCCTGCATAGCAGCACAACAATTTTTTTTTTTAAGAGGTCAAAGAAGAACAGTTGTGGATTGTTGCATACAAGATGTTTTCTGTTAGTGTGAATTACAAGCACATTTTGCTCCTTGAGTAGTCTTACTGGTTGTATCTTCAATGTCCTTTTTCCATCTTCAAACATAGATTTCTTGACCAGTAACTTGAAGTACACTCTGGAGAGCACTTTGCACTCTACCACCCCTCACCACCCCACCTATTTCTCTTTGAGTCCTTAGCTCAAGAGCACACTGTAACTGGAAAACAGCATATGACTTGTGCAGACCTCATCCATCTCCCAGGGAGCAAATCTGGGCTGGCTCTTCACAACGCCTCCACCTCCAGTTTGCTGGGGGAAAAGACAGTTTTTAGTTCTTAAATTGCATGCTGGTGAGTGATCATGATTTCTTCCGCTTCCAGTCACTGTTCTTAGGTACTTTTGAGTGTCTACTCAGACACTCAGTCGTCCTTTCTTCTTTTTCATTTGCTGCCCTTGAATTTTTTTTTTCTGTACAAACCACCATTTCATAGAGATTCTGATAGTGTGTCTTTATAAGATATTTCATACCTGATGACCTTTAAGTGTTCCTCATTCAAAAATTCATGGAAGCTTATCATGAGATACATGTCTAATGATCCCTGTATAAACACACTGAAAGTTCCCTCCTGCAAAGGCTCAGGCAGGTTAAGGACACATTTGTGACCCTTCCCCGTCCGTCTGAGGTTCATTGGCAGTGCCTGACAGTTCTCATTTGCTAAATAAAGTACAAAGTGTCAGTTTGAAATACATGTAAATTATCATCTCTCTTTGATGCTAATTAAAGTCTAATTAATGCATTTCAGCAGTTGTTGCTGCTATAGTAGCGGTATGCCTTTTGTTGCAAAAACAAGACTCATAAATCGCAGTTCTGCTTCATCTTTTCAGTTTTGGATTTAGCTGTAAAGATTTCACTGCCTGACAATTTTGTTAGTCTAGTCTTTTGAACACGAGAAACTTGAGGACTACGTGCTGAATTTACTGCTGTACACTGTAAATATTGTAAGAATATAAAGTTACATTAAAAAAAAAGTCTTCCAAATATCTTTTTCTGAAGGAAGTTCAAGGTAAATTCATAATAAGCTCTATGGAGTTGTTTGGATGGGGCATGTGTATTTATTACAATTTATGGAAAGGTCTCAGAGTTTTTGCCAATAACAGGATCCTGAAAATTAAACAATTAGGAGAGGAATGAATCTTTCATATATGGTCCAGATAAAATACCTCTTTTTAATATATATTTTAAATGATGCTATATTAATCTCTAGCAAAATATTCTAATACTTATAATATGCTCTATTCATGAAATCTTCCAATATCGATGAGAAAATATCAAAGACTTGTGAGGCCTCTAGTGGAGAGGAGTTGTTTGAGCGTGCAAGAGAAGTCCTAAAGACAAACCAGGATTGTTGCCACATCAGTAAGACAAGAAGAAAAATAGTTTCAAGTATTTCTTTTTCCTATAAACGACTAAACATTCAAAAGCAAATTGCAGAGGAGGTTCATTCTAGCCAGCCATGGCCTGAACAGATTGCTGGTCAAAAGGCTAGTCCAGCAACTGTCACCACACTTACGAGTCTTCCCTTTGAAGCTAGTTGGCTCTTTTTGTTTAAACAAAAGGGCAAAGAGAGCATAAATGGTGCACCTACTATAAGTTCAATGATACTAAATAGATGAGTGCTCTAAGTTCTAAGAAGTTGGAAAGAACAATTTGATATCCTGCAATATTTTACCAAATGCCATTGGAATAGCTTAATAACATAAATACATTTTTTTTTCTATTTGCAGTTCTGGGTGGACAGGAAACTATAGCATACTGTGAGAAAGCAGATTCATAACCTATTCTGTTGCTTATTGCTGTTTTTTTGCAAAAAAAAGTTTTAAATCTTCATTCAAATGAAAAATCAGACATCTTTTAAAAACAATAATTTACTTGTCTTTTTGTATGAGCCCTCTTTTGTGGATGCTTTTGTGAGGAAATACCGACACATGCACAACATGAAGCACACTCTTTTCACTACCTCCCACTTTTCAAAATTATGTCAATTATTCCAGGCTTCTTAATGATGTAGAAAAAAATGTGTGCATGGAAATGACCTGAGGACATCAACTCACATCACACAGAAAGGCCACCTGATGACTATCAAATTTTAGGCACTCCTAAACTGGAAGAGATGTACATATGGGAAGCTGTATTAACAATTTCTCCATTATAAGACAAAGAAAAGGTACTAATTTCATGATAAAGAATAATGCTTACGTAGCAGTAACACCAAACCTTGTTTTACTTATCTTGTGAGCTGCAAGATACCCTGTTATATTACTTGCATGCCAAGATGTACTTAAGACTTGGTCTGGGATTTATTTATTATTCATCTGTCTTCTTTCTTTCAGGGATAATAATATTTTTGAAATGTAGTTATACTGCCTGGTATTTTTGTTCTCCCTTGAACATGTTATAATAATTAAAATAGTTAAATTTTGTACTGTGTTAAATTACCTATTGTTGCTGAGCATGTCCGCAGGAAAAAAATATGGTTTTGAGAACTCTTTTTATGTTCAATTTCCAGCACATATTATACTTAGTAACCATTAAAAAAAAATACTCCGACATAAGTGGAAAGTGCCATTATTGGGCTTCTAAAATTCTTTCTCCTAGATGTCGACAAAGATATTAATGAAGTTTTAAATGAGTCTTAACCAACACTCTTACTTGACATTAGGTTTTGATTTGGCTTATTACTGTAAACTTTTTTTTGTTTGTTTATCTTTTTCTGTGACCATTTGCAACTCATCTTACATGCAAACAAACTAGCATTTCATATTCAATAAGTCACAGTACTACTAGAACTACTGAAAATCTGCTAGATGAACATTAAAAATTTTCACCTATTTTCATTCTTATTTTTTTTCATTTTGCTTTCACATTAATGGTGTTGAAGAGAGTAGAAAGGAGAATTCCTATGTCAGCTGTCCTGTCAGAGGACAGGAAAGCTTGGTCAAAGTGCTACCCGTATTCCTTCTTACTACCAGACCAAGATTGGCATGTTCTGGTTCACTATTAGTCAAACTAAGTACTAAGACTAATTCTGGGGACTCCCCTTTCTATACAGCACATAGATGTGTCTGAGGAGAGGCATCTTGAAGAACAGTCTTTCTCCAAAATGTCTCTCTCTTCTGAATGCTTAAAAAGAAAAAAATGACCACAAGAGATTGAATCAATAATGGGGGCAGAACCAGAGGGGAAGAGGGAGTAGGAGAGGGGAGGGAAGAGGGAAAAATAAACCCGCTAATAGGAACCTTTATCATTAATGTGAATTTTGGTATGTTAGTTTAATACTCCTAACTGAAGCTTTATTCTTGGGGGCTTTCATCCTAATTTATTATTTCTCACAGATAGATACGCTCTATAAAACATTACATTTCTTTTCACCTATTACAATCTATCCAATATATTTTGTATAGTGGAAGATGCAAACAAAACAAAATAAAAGATCAATTCTTTTCACATAAATTATTGCAATGTAGACAGAGTCCTGCCTCTCTTCTAACTGCAGATGGACCTATGAAAAAACAATTGGGCCAAACCAGTTAGATGGGACTGCCTTTCATCCATTCGGGTTTGTTTAGGTCTTTACATTTGTGCTGTCAGCAAACTTGCAAAGGCAAGCCCAACAGTTCTATACCTATATCAAATATATATATACCTATATCAGATATATATATACCTATATCAAATATCCTTGATCACATTTTAATTCATTCTCAAATATATGAATTGCATTAAAGCCTATATCAATGGTCATTAATAAAAGCCAGAGAAAAAGTCCATCAGGATACCTATATTTGTTAGTACATAAGATATTTCATAATCTCTAGATCACAATTAGATGGTATGGTTTTCAATTTCAACTCACAATTCAGCCTTTTTTTTTTTTTCTTTACATATTCAGTATTTGTTATATGGTCAAGGATTTAACACTTCTCAAATACTGAACTTGTTCTTTTATTGGAAGGGTCCCCACACGACAAGTCTGAGGCACGTTACAACAAATGCAATGTCTAAGCAGCCCATACATTTTGGCTAACTTCTTTTTTGTTGAAATCACAAACAGGATAAAGCCTCCTGATTTTGAATGAGACTTGATTATGTTTTGGCTGTCTTGTCAGGCAAAGTGCAAGAATGAGATTTGTGAGGTGAGGAAGTTTCAGACAGCAACAATTGGAAAGCAGCATTCTGAAATGTACAGGATTTTCAAACAGACTTAATCATTATGTGGTCTGTAATAAATTCTTCTTTTAATTGAGTGAAATCTGTGACTTCCTCATGTTTTCCAGTCATTTTTAAATATACTTTACACTGAGACATTTGTTTACAAAATAATGCTTTACTCACATATACCTTGTTGACTTTCCTGAGTTTGGGAGGGATAGGGGGAAATTGTGGTGGTCGTAATATTTTTAGCAGAATTCTTTATGAAAAGCTTTTGGTTGTTTTTCTTTTTTTTTTCCTAACTGTTTACTCATTAAAATGTTTTCAAATTATAAAGATGATGCAATTATTATGACTGTATGTCTTTTGTTGCACAAATAAAAATGTCAATAAATTCATCTGTATAATTATAATAGGTAGTATTAATGACCTTCACAGGATTTTTTCACTGTGCTACTACATCAGCTGTGATGCCTTTTATTACCAACTGCAAGTCAATGCATGCACATGGGAGTCAATGAAGTCATGAAAGTATATCAATGGAGTTTTGGCAGGATTATCATGCGCCCTTCTCATGCAACTCTAAGCAATACACTAGCAATATTTGTAATGTCAGAAATAGGTTCTTCAAAAATGTTTTGGAAATTTTAAAAATAATCACATCATAGTAAGAAAAAAAATTATGTAAATTTATTAAAGATTTTATTTAAAACCAATGGGTTCTCAATCACCATGCAAGTCTTAAGACATTACTCAATAAGTTTTCCTCCCTTACCAATTCTTTTTTACAGTTCAACTTTAAGATAACTGAATCAAATGTAGAATATACTGACCACATTCAAGATAGAGTCCTCTTCCCAGATATGATAGGTGTAATGATTACAAAAGCATTTCCACTTTTTGACTTGTTTGCCAAAATTTGCACCTCTGATAAGTGACAGGACTTTACACCTTACAAGGCAAATTTTCATTCCTGATTTATAAGGGAATATTGGCAGTGCTTCCTATTTCTCATTGAATGCTCTTAGATTACTACTATTAATGATTTATTCACTAGCATAATATTTCCTGAAATTTGGACAAACATGGTGTCAAAAATGGCTTCCAATTGGCTAGAGACTGTGTGCTAATCCCATTTTCCACTTAATGTGGATAGTCCTAGTTTGATGGCATCACTTAGGGTTTCACAAAGCCTAATTACTTGCTTCTGCACTTCCAAGAATTCTCTCTCTTTTTTTTTTTCTTTAATTTCCATTCTTAATTTCTGGTGACCACCCTAATGTGTGTGAGAGTGCATATGTTTCTCTTCCCTGCTTGACCAGTTATCATCAGGTATTTTTAAAAGTTTTGCTCGCTTTTAATCCTTTGGGCATAACAGTTTGCTAACCTTCTTTTCTCACTGCAGGATCCTTAGCATATCTGAAGTGTGAAAGAATGAAGGACATACTGTGTTTCTATTTCTCAGCTATTTCATGGTATTGTGTATATATGTAGGATAAAATGACATTATGACACAATATGAAAAGAAAAAAACAGATTTCAAGCTTTTAATGACAGCTTTTGTTTAGATACGTGTGAATAAAACAAAAATGGGAAAGAAGTAAAAGAGGCTTATTTTGAATTCAGATAGACTGAGCAGTTCTGACAGCTAATAAACTGGGAAGAAATACAATTTGCAGCAATTTTGTAGAAGAAGGGAAAAACATTAAAAATACTTCTGGGTTTAAGTCTAGGCAAGCAGGTAGGAAGGCGGGGCAGATAATAATGTGATTACTTTGGTAATGATATGCATTAGATACATTATGGGAAATAGGAATACTCCCTGCTGAATGCCGTCAATCCAGTTATTGATTTTTTTTAATGGTAAAAGTGCAGCTCCAAATGTGGATAGAGATATCCTTTATTTATTATTCCTCACTTATGACCCTCATCTCCACAGTCCCTTTGAGTCACAGTAGTATACAGAGATAATGGAGTAACATGTATCTAATCTGACACCTACTGGGCCGGGCTCATGTTTCAAACAAAATTGCCTGAATCACTATTATTGAGAACAAAATGTATGAATAACAAAATAAAAAGCCAAACATAATTTTTACTTGAAATTTTGGTTAATTTTATTTATCTTCACTCCCAGATTTTAAGGATTCTCCATTAGCGTATGCTTTCCATGAGGTTATCTAAGTATTGATTTCAGAGTGAGCTTCCTTTTTGATCATCTCTGACTCAACAAAGTCCCACTGCCTACATTACCTCAACATGTATTAATATGGCCAGATTTAATATTAAAGTCCATCTGTCTGTTATCCTTTGAACTGTTTTATTTAAACCTTTCTCAGAGGGCTAGTAATGATATTCCCATGGTGACAAAGCACTCATCAACTAATGGGTATCACCAACAGTACAGATATCTTTATGATAGGTTCTTAGCTAACATATTTTCCACATATAGCAATAGAAGAGGACACAAGATAACATTAAAAATATTTTTAATACCAAATCTTGGGTAATTGTTATGAATTCATGAATGGCCCGACAGAGTTTTTATGACACAAATAGATAGTTCGGTACAGAAAAACATGACAAATGACATTGTCACAACTACAGTTTCTAAATCAAAATAATAATTACTTAGTATAAACAATTAAAAGTCTAGATTAGATACTGGCCTTTCAAGTAAAGAAATGAGATCAAACAAGTAAACATTGGAATCATTTCATAATCAATGTATACCACATATGAAGCATGGATTCAAATTTGGTTATGTAAACTTAGACATATTCAGAAGTATGATTTTTCACAAATGCTGAAACTTCAGAGTTCCCACTGGTTTGTGCTAAAATCTGCATTGAAATGCCTTTTTATGGTGCTAGAAGCCTAAGCAGGCAGTCAGAATTGATTACTACTCTGGTAGGAAGGAAGGCAGGAAGGAAGGAAGGGAGGAAATGAACCCAAGAATCAAAAAAAGAGGTGAAGAGTGAAAAGAACAAGAAAGAAGAGAAAGAATAAGCAAGTGCACATAGAATAACTAATTGGCAAAAAAAAAAAAAAAAAAAAATCAGTCATCCAAACTACAGTTAGTTATTGAGTGAAAAAAGCAACAGCACAATGGCATGAAAGGTGGTTGTGCAACCATTTTTTTATTTTTATGTGTTTTCCTTAGGTTTGTAATTCAACTCCTCCTATCCTTTTTATAACTACTGTTGTGCAGCTGAAATTGCTTCAATGTTTAGAAATTATGGTGCTTTTGAGAGCAGACAACAGTGGAGCACTGTAGGGAATGTGGATTTCTCTCCCTCAAGAAGTAGAATCTGCTAGGACATTCTAATTGATTATGAAATTAAATCCTTATGAAAATAATAAGAAAATCTTTAAGAAAAAAATAATTTCTGCCTTTTTCAGCATTGAGTTACAAAAAGTGTGGGCTAAAACAAAACAAAAATCATAGAAAATCGCACAACCAAACACCAGCAAAAAGGAGTTCAGCTAACATCTTCAGTGTCTCAGATTAATAACCCAGCCAGTCTCTCAGTACTACCTTCTAAAAAGTCAGAGGAAGGCACCAGAGTTTCATTATTGTCAGTAAGATGATCTGTTTCTTCTCTTCGTTTGAAATCAATGGAAAGATTACTAGACATGTCAAGTGCCTCCAGATACACTCATCATTTACTTATCCAGGTGGCTTTGGCTAGTATGTCAGGCATTTAACATGTCCACAAATCAACGTCTGAGTATACCTGTAAAAGCCTAAAGAATTAAATGCTTTAGACTTTAAGATTCTCTTTATTCCTCTTGTCTTGATCAATAAATCTCTGATCAAATTCTCTGATCCCGTGTCAATAAAAACTACCAATAGAGGTACTTGTACACTTCAGCTGAATAGCAACTCATTTTTTAATTACTCCAAATATGAACGAATTAAGTAGAATGATATCAACTTTTGGAACCCAGTCTATAATCAACAAAATCGATTTTGGTCATTCCTTGGAGAGACTTATGTCACAGAATATACCTAATTCTGTGTGTTCTTTTACAGTAGTCATATGAAGAAAGCAGAAAATTTTTCCATGCCATGGGATGGCGTGTTACACAAATGTGGTTCTAGATATTGTTTTACGTGTTCCTGGAGTATGACTTACTTTAATGAATACTGAATGAATGAATACTGAATGATTAAGTATCTACTAGTGATCACCGACAAAAAAAAATCTTTCTCTCCCACATAATTTATTTAATTTTCACAATAGGTAATATAAACAGATAAGGCATCTCTATCATAGTTTCTTTTCTGGGAAAGAGCTTGAAAATATTGTAGTCAAAATAGAAAGGTGAATATTTAACCAAAATTGTAATATGGTGTATGTACAAATTTAAATGGTTCTAAGAGAGTAGGCTAAATAAAGTAAAGAAAGTTACTTCAGAGAAGAAATTGTAAGTTTTTGAGAGTTAAATGGGAAGAGTGAGAAGGAAAGAAGAGATTTAAAAATCTGAAATTTTTTTGCTTTTTCAGTAATAAAAGATGTTATCATGATTTAAAAGTAGCACATTTCTCTTTTTTTTCATTCTTTCTTTAGACCTTTCTATCTTTATATTGTGGTCAATTTTCTAACTTAGACAAATATAATTCTTCAGGGATTAATTTTTTTTGCAGTAACTGTTTTCCTCATATTCTCAGTTAAACATAAATAAAGAAATATAGAAAAAGTAATTGTGCTAATTTGGAACAGAATACTGCATCAGCATTTTCAAAAGATATATTCACATTTTCCAAGTTGTGAAATACCAACAAACCTCTTATTCTTCATTTTTTTATACTCCCACCATGTGTGTTCCAACTGGAGACAATATTTTTATTTTTGGGAGGTGTCCTGAAAAAGAAGTTGTTGAAATCTGTAGTATTAAAAAAACATGAAAAAAGATAAAAAAAAAAAATGAAAAAAAAAAAAAAAAAAAAGGCAAGAGAGAGAGAGATTGCTCTGTGCATTCATAATAAGAAATAGAATAGTTGCTAGAGTTTTTTATATTACTTCTTAAAATTGCATTGCTAGAGTGTAATTTAATCAGCCCCAACACGCAGTACAGGCTTACAGAATAAATAGATTTCATATCTGTACCTGAAAGCGTAACTGTTCTGTTAAGTATTCATAATCCTATATAAAAACTGAAAATAACAATAGTTATGTTGTGATGGAGAATTCTTTTTTACATCAGTCTTACACAGATAAAATGAAAATATACCCTTATTTTTTAATATAAGTGTGATTTTATCAAGTTATATCTTTTCTGCAATTAAAAACAAAACAAAATAAATTGAATGAGATATAAAGATGAAAAATCTAAGCAAACACAATGATAATAAAATCATCAATAATATAATTTTTATTAAAACAAAAAAGCTTGTCTTCTAAAAGTAGATGTTTACATATAAATACTTAATCTATAAAGCAATAATACCTTGACAAATGTGGAAAATACTGAAAAAGATTATTTAAGGCATTTGTGGTTGTTGATATTATTATCATTTCCTTTTTTTTTTCATTTTTTTTCCTCTGAATATCACATGTGACCTAAAAGCAAATAGTGCGTAATTTGGAATATACAAATACTAACATCTTTCTTGACACTTTCTTTTCTTACTAGTCTACACTGCTTTTTACACTATTATTGCAATGTCATGCTTATTTGCCTTATTCAAACTGCCACAAATCTATGAGCTTTTACTGTGACACTGTTTATATAGAAAGAAGTAGAAAAAAGAGTATTATTAATTCCTCAAAAGAAATATTTTTTTTCTTTTTGAGTGTTTGTTGCATTTGTTCCATGAGAGCTGTTACTGTGATTAAAAACTAATAACCTGTTCCATAATTTTTGTTTGTTTGTTTGTGGCTTTTTTTTTTCCTTTGGATATTTTGGTTTATGGCACTAGAATTCTCCTCTTGCTTGGATGATAACTTGTCATGGGAAAGTGAAGCCTAGGTAAAGAGACTTTATTACTTTTTTTTTTTTTCCTTCAACAGTACATTGAAATGCAAGAATGATTTTGGATTTATTCTGTCACCATTTTTTATCTTGTATGGTCATTTACAATCTTTCAATACAGCTGTAGAACACTACTGAAATGAAGGTTATAGGGTTTCCACAGACATCTGCCACTAATTTTTTACTGAAAATAGACCAAGTGATGGAGAAATATAAAAGAAGAAACAGGTCATAGAACATTCTATAGAAATAAATACCTCCCACCATCCTCCTAATGTTTTACTTGAGAAACTCAGCTCAGACACGGTTTTATGTGTAAGAGGAATAGCTCCCACTTATTATGGTGGTGTTCTAGAAGACTGAGCTACAAATAATGTTTTCAAATGACACGTGCATGCCTGCTGTGTATTCACAGAATCACAGAATGGTTGATGTTGGAAGGGACCTCTAGAGATCATCTAGTCCAACCCCCCTGCTTCAGCAGGGACACCCAGAGCACGTGGCACAGGGTGGCATCCAAACACGTTCGAATATCTGCAGAGAAGGAGACTCCACAACCTCTCTGAGCAGCCTGTTCCAGGGCTCTGGCACCCTCATATACTTTCCAACTACTTTCTGGGCAAGTCTAGTCAGTAACAGAGTTCACACAGTTGAGGTATTGAATAGTCAGTCAAACAGCAAACCCTCATTTGCTGTAAAGTTATTCTGAATCTGAGTGCATGTTCCCTGCATTTTCCACTGTCAGTTCACCCAGACATTGATGATTTGCCTGATGACTGTTACTCCTCTTCATCAAGTGTAGGCCTCATCCTGTCTGCATCTACACGTTAGGCATCGTCGTCCCGACTGCAAGTTCTTAGCCTCATGCAGTACCATGCAGTGGCAAAAATAATGGATTGCAGTCTAATGAAATGACTTTTCAGAGGAGAAAAAATACCTTCCGTCTGGAGATCCAAAAGCTGTATTTTTTGAATAATACTAATTTTTTTTGTGGTTGATAATGGTTGAAATTGATTCGTAATTTCAGTAAAACGAAGTGGTTATGGGGTTACTCTAAAAATGCTGTTAATAGATAATTTTTCTATCACATTTAAAGCTTTAATGGAAAAAAGCCTATCCAAGATCTATTTGTTGGGACAGAAATCAGTTAATTTTTTATTTCTGTGACCCTTTGCATAAGAGATCTATACTAGGGAGATCTATACTGCTATTACTATGGTAAAAAAAAGATAATTCAAGGAAGACAAATAAAGCATTTAAAAATACAATCTGAAGCAAAATCAAATGTTTAGCATTTTTCTATATCTATAATTGGTAACTAATACAGTTTAATAATGACGAAATTGTGTTCAAGTAAACTACTATAGTTGTAAGCTATCAAGATCCTACCCCTCTACTTAAAAAAGTCATACAGATCTGTATTTTGTCTTTAGTTCTAAAACATTCTTTAATTTCCATTAAACAATAAGTATATTGATCTTACAACTCAATTTTTTGAGAGAAGTTCAGATTTAAAATGAAATATGTTTTTCTTTCTCATCTTTGTTTATATGTGTACCCATGTAAACACCACAAAACTTTGATAAACATCTTTTTGCATTCTGAACTTCAGTCTTATGCCCCCAAACAAAAGGAAAAAGCAGCATGTTCTTGTTAAATAAACATGCACTTGTATCTACTTAGATGTATGATAAGGAAATGTCAGTAAAATGCTAATGGAAAAAGAGATATCTTCCTTTAAGAAGGCTAAGTAAGCTTTATAAAGTGAACTGGATGATCTTCACAGAAGAGGGGCAGATCTGCTGGCTGCACTTTGGGTAGATTTTATTGAAAACAGCTAAGAATTTCCCATGGGTGGAAATAAAAGACTGACTGTACTAACAGAAATTATATTTCACTTCAATGATCTAATTCTTGAACTGCATAAGCAAAATGTGGAGCAAACCCAAAGGGCTGGAAACAGCTAATGGACAAGTACTGGACTGATGAACCTCTGACTTCCCATCATTTTGATACACTTACAGTGATTCAAAAGACCAATAAATATATGCAGTTCTGAAACATTCTGTGGGCTGGAAATCCACGTGTAAAATGATGTGAATGCAGTATACAGTATTGCTAGTATAAATATTCTCTGTACTTGAATGCACAGAGAACAAGCATGGCATGTAATTTGATCGATCAAATGATACTCGACTTGCTATAATAGGTAGGTCATTACAAATCTGTTGCAGTGCTTTGTCCTCCCGTTTTCTAGATCTTCCTGCTGGTCCAGGGACTGCTGAAATGTTACCACAGTCTGCTGATTGATCCTATATAAACAGATCCATGATATTATGGACAAATACAAATATTAAAAAATAAGATATTAACATTTAATAAGATATTAACCTTTTAAATATTAAATTTTTAATAAGATATTAACTGAAGCTCAGATTGCTATTCTTTAAAAATATGTCTATTGCTGTTTGACCTGCTGGATACATAGAATCATAGAACCATAGAATCATTAAGGTTGGAAGGGACCTCTGGAGGTCATCTAGTCCAACCCCCTCCACCCGCAGGACCACCTAGAGCACGTGGCGCAGGACCGCATCCAGACGAGTTTTGAAGATCTCTAGAAAGGGAGATTCTACAACCTGTCTGGGCAGCCTATTCCAGTGCTCTGTCACCCTCAATGTCAAGAAATTTTTCCTTAAGTTTCTGTGGAAATTTTGGTGTTTCAGTTTGTGGCCATCACCTCTAGTTCTGTCAGTGGCCGCCACTGAAAAGAGGTCGACCCCATCCTCCTCACTGCCTCCCTTGAGGTACTTATAGACACTGATGAGATCCCCTCTTAGCCTTCTCTTCTCCAGGCTGAACAGGCCCAGCTCCCTCAGCCTCTCCTCATAGGGCAGATGTTCCAGGCTCCTGATCATGCTTGTGGCCCTGCGCTAGACTCTCTCCAGCAGCTCCACATCCCTCTTGTACTGTGGGGCCCAGAACTGGACACAGTTCTCCAGATGTGGCCTCACCAGGGCTGAGTAGAGGGGCAGGATCACCTCCCTTGACTTGCTAGAGATGCTCCTCTGAATGCACCCCAGGATGCCATTGGCCTTCTTGGCCGTGAGGCACACTGCTACCCCATGGTCAACTTGTCATCCTCCATGCAGATAGATTATAAGTCCACAGTTGTCTCTGTAAGAACAAAGGTTCTCCTACAGGGAAATAAACTTGAGAAGTATGAATAAAATCTAATTTTGCAAAAAAAAAAGGTAAATCTGACAATTTTAGAGCTCCTGCTGCTTCCATCTGGAGAATTTTAGTGATAATTGTAGGGAGGTATGGGTTTAAGGATTGGGGATGCTTGCTGTTGTACAGGGGGGGGTATCTCTGACCCTCCTGTGACCCTGGAGCCGGCAGGCCTGACTGAGCAACTCAATACATCTAATTGGAAGGCTCCAGAAGCCCGCAGGTGGGGGCTGGAGCTCCTGAGGGTGGGGGCCGGAGCGATCTGCTCCGGCCAGCTGTCCGCCCACCAACGGAGCTCCGCCAACCACCGAGGATCGGATCATTAGCATACACCCAATCCCCTACCTCACTCCTCCCTTTCTCCTCCCCCCTAGCTTCCCTATATAAGTTGATGTACGTTTGAATAAATTTGGTGGTTGACCCTGACTTCCGTGAAGTCGTTATGCTGACCGTCCCGGACGGTTTGGTGACCGTCCAGTATTTGGAGGCGCCCTCTCTTCCAGGCGGCCTAACCCGACAGCGCCCTTCCTAACCTGAGGCGGAACCCGGGCCGGGAGGATTACATCAGCCGCTCTCCCCTCAGCAGACACCGGCCCAGGGGTGGTCAGAGGGGGCTCCCTGCCGGGGTAGCGGGAAGGTGTAAGAGCGGGGTGGAGCGGCGCGCCGGTCTCGCGAACACATGGGTGGGGCAGCGGCGGCGGGCCTTAGTAGGCTGTGGGGCCCGAGGGCTCCAGCCTAGCTACATCCAGGGGTTCGGGGCCCAGCCCGGTCAAGAGCCGTGCCCGCCAACAATAATGTCTGATTACCACTATCTTTTCAAGTCAAAACAGTAAAAATCAGTTACACTAGGTCCAAGAAAATTTTAAAGGATCAGTGAGAGACAGAAAAAAAAAGAAATGACAAGTACGTTTATGGAAATTTTCAAAATAACTTGATTTGACATTTAAGGATGTCCTCATTCTGTTATATCTACTAACCGTGTATGCCCAACCACTATTCCTTTGATTAATTTCTGATGTCAGTGGAGCTGCCTTCATTCCCTCCAAGAATTACAGTTTGGAGTCCACTGCCCACTCTCCTGCTACAGTGCTAAGGATGGGTGTGTGACGACTTTCGACACGGCTCGTGTCAGCTCTGTGAATCTGTGCATTGACAGGAAGCCATCACATAGAAAACAAGAGCAGAAGGTTTTCACAGATGCAGAAGAGCCTGATTTATAATTCCCTGACAGTTTTTAAGAGTCCTTAGGAATGACAAGAAAAGCTGTCCACCAGTTAACCTCATCCTTTCCATATGGATGATCTTCTTAGGTGGTATTTTTGCTTTTTGTCCCTGGTTTTATTTAATTTTATGATGGAGGGAGATTACAGACCCTACATTCAAGCTTCCAAATGAAAAGCATTCTAAATCTATCGGACAGACTGCATAATGATTATTTTTTTACCCATAAATACGAAGAAGTACTTACATATATGACATCCATAGACTGGAGAATGAGGCAGACCACTCCCTTCTAGTACAACCCAGAAATGCATTTCAGCCTATTTTTTTACAAGACTACTAAAACAAAACAGAGTAGAATCTACATATATTTGTACCTATGATACGCAGAAACATATTTCTCTCTCAGAAGCTAAACACACAGCAGCAATTCACTGTATGTAGAAAGTATCTGCAGTTTCAGTCCTGCGGGCTTTCAGACTCATGACTTATGTTCATATACGTGTTTGCAGAATCACAGTTTTAGTTGTGATAAATAGTAAGAAATGGGAATAAAGGAGGTTTATTAAATAATATATACAACAAACAGCTTTCCATTATCCACATTTGTCTGAATCTTGTTTTAAAAAAATAAGTTTAAAGTCTCAGATGTACCAGACTTAGATGCTTTTAAGATAAAAAGCAATTGAAAAATATATGCAACCTGAGAAAAAGAAATGACATTTCCTTGAAAGACAAATCAACCATGACATTTTTTGTTGTTTTAGTTTTTATTGTAACATTTCCTCCTATCTTTAATCCACCCCAAGACATCACAGCAACTGCCTTAGAGGCAAGCTACTGGGAAAGGGGGACACTAAAACAACTGATATTATTTAATTAATTCAGGCACTTAGTTATGAATCAGTGAATAAGCACTAGGCTTACAGTCTGTCATAATAATTTCTTCTAGCACCAAGAACACTGAATTCCAGAAAACAATCTCACCAAGAAACCAAGGCCCCAGCTAGAACATGAACTTGTTACTCTAAACTTTTAGTTTGAGGTTTTTAATTAAGATGATCTGAAATGCCGTGTTTAACATAGCACCCAGTATGCTGGATGCTGCCAGCTGATCAGCTCCTGAGGTGAAATTTAGGAGATGCAAGATAGTTTAGGCAGCACAGGTCTCATTGCAGAAAAATTCACAGGTGACTTTTTTCTTCTGTGGCTTTTTAAAAACATAAAGTATATCACTATAGAAAGAGATATAAGTCATTACAGTGAGTTGTCTTGCTGAACTTAAAAAAAATAAAAAGGAAATATCTTCAGTTAACGAGAGCTGAATTATGCAAAAGCAGAGGAGACTAGTTTATAAATCACAATTTTACTAGAAGCATCTGTATCATCTAAGAAAAACATACAGAGGACTACTGGCTAAAACTGTGGATGAAAAAGCAGATTTTTCATCTATATAGTCTGTGATTACATCAATATTTTTGAAATACACTTATATATAATATAATAGTATTTCCCCTCTAGGAAGAAAAGTAGATGCAAAAGGAACATCTATGCTTCCTCCAGATATCTTATACAAACATTCCTCAGAGGAAGTATCTTAGAATATTATATTCTTTCTATAGACAGAAAGACAGAGATATAACACTAGACAGAATGACGCTCTAGACAGACTAGGAGGCTATTCAAGGAGGAATTGTCAGAACCAATAGACTAAATCCCCTGGAACCATCAATGGACTAAATAATTTTCTCCCCAAGAGACTGACATAAAACTATATTTAAATAAAAAATTACTCTAAATGAAAGAAAATTGCTCTAATATTGAGATAATTAAGGTCAACTAATGAGTTTATTTCCAGTTATTTTCTGTTACTCTCTTGTAACCCTCTCTTCCAACAACTTTTCCATTATTTTTAATAATCCTGTGATGCTTATATATTGTTTTAAGCATTTATTAAACATTTTCCCTCTCTGAGCCAATAAATAGAATAATCTTCTATTTATTTTATGGGGGTCTTGCATCCACAAATAGAGGTGAGACAATAACTAATTAAATAAAGCAGAGTAAATTTAATACAAAATAACAAAATAACAACAAGTTGAACAGTCATCAAAAAGCCATGTATCCACTGACATCACTGTATGAGAGCAGAGACTTCACAATTATTTCCTGATTTATCTGAAAAAAATACAAGGCAGAGGCATAGACAGAAACAGTAAGGCAAAGAAGAAGTGTGACACTTCAAGTTTAAGTTTTCCCACTGCCAGATGCATAAGGTTGTTTGCAGACTTAAAGAAGCAGACGGCTGATCCAGATGCCTCACTTTTTCAGTGCTTCCTTTTGTGTATAAACTGTACTTTAATATTTCCTTTCTGTTTGTCACGTTTATTTATATCACCAAGGGAAGTCTTTTAAATATCTAAAAGGTAAATTTTGATGCCATACAAAACTACCAGAATCTTTAGATATTTAATATAAAAATATGCTAAAAATGAGTTAGGTGAGTAGCTCAAGGCAAGAATCAGAGACAAATAGAGGCAATATTTCACCTGGGTTGCTCATAACTATCAAATAAAACTCTTCCATACTCTTCAAAACAGATGTTTAGAACTTGGAAGAAATTTCCTGCTGCAACCTGAAAGTGCATTTTCAATCTTGCAGTTACAGTAACTGAAGCAGTTTGTTATGTTAACAGAAACAATAAATCAATTATCAAAAATCCTAAAAATTTTCCATAGAATCAATCCTGTAAGTCCACAAGCTAGCTTGATGTCCTCTGAGCCTTCCAGGTCCAAAACTGACTGCTTCTCAGAGGTACAAGCAAGCAAGCAAGCAAGTAAGCAAGCAAGAGAGAAGGAGCCTTCCCTATCTGCCCGCCTTACTTCTAAAGCACGTTTCATTCCATCAGACTCTACCTAAACTAGGTTTTGAATGCTGAATACAGTACTTAGTTTGATTTGATGGCAAAGAGGTATTTTTCTCCTTTCAAATGAAAGAAATATTTTAGAGAGTAAAGAACGATTCGCTGTGCAGAGCCATCCACATTAAGCAAAAACACAGCCTACATGTATTATAAATTGCTGTTTGAAGGTTACAGCCATCATTTCCTGACTGTTACTCCTAAAGCCTCTTTCTATAAAATCATAAGGTGACTCTCATAATCGTAAGTCATAAGGGGACTCTCCTCTGAAAAAAAAAAATTCTGATATTGTGGCGTTACTAAAATCTTGTGGCCTTTTAGAAATCGTTGTTTATCATAGACAGTGAATGTGGTAACAGGAGGCCTTAAACTTATGAAAAGGCTAGTAGATACCTAGAGAAAGCAGGCTAATTCAGCTTAATATACCACATGCAAAACAGGAATTGAACCATTAGGTCTATGCTCAGTGAATCTTCCTTATGACATACATTTTTTAAAGTAGTATAAAAGTCTTTAAATATTCAGAGATAGAAAAAATGCTGAGAATAAGTTTGATGTGTAAGGTAAAATGTATATAAATAGAACTAATAGAGCTCCATTAAGAAAAAAAAAGGAAAATAGTAATTCCAAAAAACAATAAAAACAAAAAGGAAATAAAACCAAAGAAATCTGTGAATGAGCTAGCTTAGGCCAAAGGAATAATGCAATCTTTAGAAATTATGACCATTAATTTAAAAAAAGGTAGGAGGAAACAGTATTTTCCAGACTCTCCAGGGAAGGAGTTCTTTAAATAAATTGTGTATCTTTTTCTAACTTACTTTTCCATTGTCCTCAGTAAAATTATTATGAGTTTTAATTTATTCCTTATAATGATACTTATAAATGATCGTAGTATTTTTCAGTGCATTTTTAAAGCAATTCACTCTTTCAATGCACAATTGTAATTAACTTCAAAGTGAAACTTGCCATTACCACAGTCAATAACCAGCATTGTTTTTTGATTCAAAACCAGTCAGTTTAGAATCAAAATATTCTTTTTTAGTACTGTATCTAAAAGCAAATGGGTGTAATAAATTCCCTCATCTAAAAATATGAGAGTATATGGATGTGGAGTTAAAATGTGAATTCATTTCCCAAGGCAGTCCTTACAAAATATATGCACAGATTTTCATCAAGTTCCAACCTTTCAATAGAGATGACCATGTCTTGAAAATTCAACTTTCCTTTTAAGAGTGACTTTTTAAAAAAATCTTCTTTAACACAATATTTTAGATAAAAAATACATTTTAGAAATATATTATATTTCATTGTAAGTTATTCCTGAATTTATCAATGTGCATTCAACATAAAAAAAAGAACAGGAGGGCTAAAAATATCCATAGTAACAGACAGCATTATAAAAACTTTAAGAACACTATCAAACATTATCTATTTCTGAAAGAGTGACTGTAGTCACTTCCCTTCACCTGCTGTCAGTGCTCTCCTTGATGCCACCTGGGCTATATCATTGGCTTTCTTGGCCACAGGGGCACATTCATGCCACAAGGACTGTCTCGTGGTCAGCTAGGTCTCCACCAAGACCTCCAGGTCCTTCTCCACAGAGGTGCTCTCCAGCAGGCCAGTCCCAGTCTCTCCTGGTGCATGGGGTTGTTCCCCACCTTGGTGCAGGATTCTTTGTTGAACACCTCTTTTGACCTTCAAACTCTCTGCCTATCTCTCAAGTCTGTAAATTCCTTTAACATCATACTATACTTCTGACAGGCCTGCACAAACAATTAGAAATATCTTCCGGATAAACTACAGCAGCGATTGCCTTATAGCAATTTCTTTTGTTTCTAAAAATCAGCCAAAACAGTCAAAATATTTTCTATTGGTAGTAAGAGACACTCAAGTAAATTACAAACATTACCCTCACAGTCAATAGTAGCTATTTCACAGTAACTACTCAGTAATTACTACAGTACTACACAGTAGTTGTCCTTACATGGATTGAACTCTACAAATTAAAAATAAATAAATAGATAATGAATGAATTGATTATAATTTGATCATTACGACCTTGTCTTCTTGGTGTGCAAATAAGCTGCAGAAATGCTTTGGAAATATTGTGTTACAAAACGCCATTATATTAAACACATGAGATAAAAATCACACATTAATTAAGGAAGTGTTTTCTAGCTGGGCTTCGTTACTAACACAATTTCAGAAAGCCTTTTTGAATATTATTGGTGTCAGAATTTGTTTCCTTGATGAGCTACATGAATTTTTTAGGGGCCAGATAAAGTGTTTGTTATCAAAATGCACAGGATAGGAAGACAGAAAATTTTAAGGCTAATTTCACTGCCAAAGCCAGCATACCTCAGAAATATAGAATTTTCTGTTCTCTGCAAAAGCAATGCGCTGATGGATTCCTTGCCTCACAATAGGAGAAACATCTACCCACTTAGGAACTAACTGGGCTCCAAAACTTGAAATAAAAGGTTTTAAAATTGAACATAGGGCAAACATCTGAAAATAACAGATAAATTCTGAAATGTAGCATTCAGGAAAATATTTTGTACATTCCATGGCTTCTATATTTGACACATCTCCCAAATCGTAAAGTAGAAAACTAAAAAAAGAATAGTGCAAACATTACACTCTCAAACTCTGTATTTTTATGCTTTTCTTCTCCAGTAAACCTACTTTTAATTTTCTAATCAAATATCTAGCTAGTTGCATTGCTAAAAATACATACTGATTCTTTCCCAAGGTTTATGAAGCATTTAATCTCATTCAATGAACATAAATTTATTAATTTCTCTGCAAGTGAGGAATCTAACTTTCATTAGGTGGTTGTACATGAATTCTGAGCATTTTAGTGCATTTCTCTAAAAGCTACATTTTTTACTTGAATTTCAGTGGGACTGCAAGCTGGTAAGCAAAATGCAGGTATAAATGAGGATCCTTATAGTACCAGCAGGCAATGGGAAAGCAGGGAAAGGCATCAAGCAATCTCCACAGTGTTATAAATGCCTGGTCAGAAACACATTTTTATCTTTCCATGAGCAGAGGTTTTTTTTAATATAATGAGCTGAATTTTAAAATATAAACTGTGAATATCTGAGGAAAGTATTCTATTCTTGCAGTATTCTATTTTTAATTTCTCCCCATTACTTTGTAAAAATATGTGATATTTTTGGCATTTTTTTTGTCCCTCAGCTCCTCCCCGTTTTTTGTCCCTGAACTAGAATCAGAACCTTCAGCAGATCAATTTACAAACCATTTAGCCCAATCTTCAGATAAAAAAGTCCTCAAAATTCTTAATACAAGATAACACTTGTTTTAAGTATTCCAGGGTTTGATCCTATTGCATTAAAATTAAGGAGATCTCAATTCTTCCATTTGAGGCTAGTATTCAAATGATATGTTCATACAACAACTGGTTGCTAGATGTTCAATTTAGTTAACTAACTGCAGTTTATTACAACAGGGATGATGGTTTGTGACAGAATGAGCAACTGTCACAATCTGCAACAATTTCAATTACTGTTGCCTTATAAATGACAAGTTTCTTTTTCTTATTTTGAATCGTGCATCTGGAAAGCTACAAGGTTGATGAAACTTTATGAATCATGAATAAACCCCGACTTCTGTTTGCAGAATGGAAACATACGGAAGGTCTTACATATTCAGTAAATACACTAGGATTTAGGCTATAAAAAACTCCAGACTACCATGAATGCTCATCATGTCCAGTTTTGATTTATAGGAGGAACAAAGACCAAGAGATGCTCCTGTGGCAGGAGGAAAGGGATGTGAGAGGGAGGAACAGGGAGGAAAGGAGGCAAGACAGAGCTATGGAGAGCTGCTTTGTGCCCCATGGTCCTACTGCAGAGGAGTACTCACTCTAAGCATAATTCCTAAAAGGTGGTAAGATAGAAAACAAGAGAAATATAGCCTTAATACCTTTTACCTGCTCTGAGTATCTTTTTAGACCCTCAAGCAGAAAAAGACAATATATCCTCAAAAGACTATAAGAAATGTTACCTCTGCTTGGCATTTGACATTTCTAGTAGGCTTGGAGATGATAATTTTCTGGGATCATTACAGCTGCTCATATCCCTAGATATATATATAATCTGAATCTTACTAGGACAAGTGTAGTGCTTTTTGGTGCTGTATATTTTACATATGATGCCTGAACAAAGTAAAACAGAAAGCAAAACATCTTAACATTCTTAAACTGAGAAAGAAAACAGTTTCCCAAAGGAATTTATCAAAATAAGTAATTCAAAACAAGCTCGAAACCTCAGTATAGCAATGCACACATGTACTTCTGAAGAATAGCATTTTTATGTACTAAGTTACTTCAGTGTTTGATGAGTTTCAGTGCAGATGCAGTGCAGGCCACAGTTATTTTCACCATAGCAGACTCTTGCTTGACTGCTGCTCACTTGATTTAGTAAATCATCAGTCTGTTTGTGCAGATTTAAATACTTAAGTCTGCCGATCTGTGGTTTTATATCAGAGGTTATAACTGCTTAATATGAAATAAGAAAGGGCCTGCTGTTATAAATGAATGTACTCGATCACTTTTTCCTCTTTTTTTTTTTTTATTCTCCCCCCCACCTCTTTTTTTGCTCTATCTCTGTTTTGTTCTGTATAAACAAACAGAAAAAAATTGCCAAAGGATTTGACAGCAAATTGCATCGCTGACAGCAACCAGTTTTGAAGTTATTTCTAAAAGGTATACAAAATAAAGTATATCAGGAAATATGTTTTGGTTCTTATTTCTTTGGTCAGAGGAGAAAGTCTGTTATAGATATTCTATCCAGATTTCTGTATCATTTGGTTTGTTTAAACTAATATGCAAATAGAATTTCTACTTTTGTACTTCTATTTTTGCTAATTCTAGAAGTCACATTTCTTTTTATGTCAATGCAATACTTGTTACATTAGCAAAGATCTTTTCATGTGCTATGCTTTCTCAGTTCTTGAGCTTAAGTGGAGGTTTAACCTTTTGTCCCTAATTGTTCTTTTGTGTATTGTTTCTGTTCTTTGTGTTGTATTTTTGTGTTGTATTGTGTTGTATTTTATGAGTGTAATGAAGTTTCTCAATGGTGCCTATGATTGATTTTAACTGAATACAACTTATTATGAAGTTTGTGTATCTCTGCTAACATCCCAGCGTGTGACATCACAAGTGCTCAAGAGGATCTCACACACAAGGAATAACAGCTTCAGAAATACCACTGACAGTATACAAAGCCCAGATGCTGAAATGATGCCACTAGAGAAAAGAATTGTCTCTAGTGTAAGATTTCTCTCTGCGACTATTTGTGTCTATTACTATTCTTTCAAAACTCAGTGGCTGTTGTTTTTTTTTTTTTCCTCCAAATTTTGTAATCATTTGTTTCTTATTTGTAAGAACTGAACAATATGGATATGAAGAAAGAAGGTTTAGAAATTCAAGCCTAACCTTTAAATACTTGCCTCAGCTTCTGAGGAAAAGTAAATGGAAAAGGTTACAATATATTCATTTTATGCTTATTGCCACCTTATACCCAGAAGACAGCAATGTGAATTTCTATTATTTGTCCATCCTCAAAAAAATAGAATCTTTTCCATAAATATTACCTGAGGATGACTTAAGCTTATGAATTACTCATTTGAAGAGGATGGAAATTCATTAAGGCCAGGTCTTTTAACATCAAGTGATATAATACTAACTTTTAAAATAAAATTATAGCATTTCAGTACTTTCTCTTCTAAACTTTTAAAATGTACAAATTATTATCTGGGTATCTTAATAATGACTACATCAAAATGGCTACACTACCTTTTTCAGCGCATCCGAAGTTAAACATTTAAATCGTTTTAGAACTACTCAGTGACATCTCATTATCCAGTCTCCACTCATAAACGTCCACTTGGTATTCAAATTTTAAGTGATAGAAGAAATAATCACTCTATGTTACTTTAAAAGTGCTAGAAATAGTGGATCCTGCCCGCAAGGCAGCTGTCTCATCTACCAAAATCCATTGGGAGAGAGAAAAGTCTGCTTTTATGTTGTTGCTTTTGCAGCTGTTGACTCCTAAAGAATTACAATTTTTGTCTGTAAAATGTCAAGTTGAAAAGGGTCATATTGCTGGACAGTAGTGAAGCCAGAAAAGCTTCCTGATTTGATTGCTAGAGTTAGAATAATAGAAAAACAGGACTAGAAAGGACCTGAAGGGGTCACTATTTTTTCCACTATTCCAAAGATAGAATTAATCATTCCAGTGATTTCTTGACACACAGAGACTCCTCAGACTAGGTCTTCCTATCTTTTGTTCCACTACCCTTATCAATTGAAATCAAAATCAATTCAAAGTTACCATTTGAATTATTCTTGCTGCAATATAATCTTCTTCTTGGTCTTTGCAACTGTCTGCATACTCAATCACAAAAGTTGCCTTTTGCCCACAGCTAGCAATTTCATCTAGAACATTCCCAAACATTCTTATGAAAATGTGTAAGAGAGCATATCAAATGCTTTCTCAGATGAAGGGTCAGGATTTAGACACCTCACATGAAACATATGAAAGTAGTACAATTTCTCTCTTTCTGAAAGTTCAACTCATCAGGCTAGAAACATCAGCACAGAAATGTGCTGATGCACCCTGGGGTGCATTAAGAGGAGCATCTCCAGCAGGTCGAGGGAGGTGAACTTACCCCTCTACTCAGCCCTGGTGAGGCCACATCTGGAGTATTGTGTCCAGTTCTGGGCCCCCCAGTACAAGAGGGATGTGGAGCTGCTGGAGAGAGTCCAGCACAGGGCCACGAGGATGATCAGGGGCCTGGAACATCTGCCCTATGAGGAGAGGCTGAGGGAGCTGGGCTTGTTCAGCCTGGAGAAGAGAAGGCTGAGAGGGGACCTGATCAGTGTCTATAAGTGCCTCAAGGGAGGCAATGAGGAAGATGGGGCTGGCCTCTTTTCACTGGTGGTCACTGACAGAACCAGAGGAAATGGCCACAAATTGAAGCATAAAAAGTTCCACGGGAACTTAAGGAAGAACTTCTTGACGGTGAGGGTGACAGAGCACTGGCACAGGCTGCCCAGAGAGGCTGTGGAGTCTCCTTCTCTGGAGATCTTCAAGACCCGCTTGGATGCAGCCCTGTGCCACGTGCTCTAGGTGGCCCTGCGTGTGCAGGGGGGGGTTGGACTAGATGACCTCTAGAGGTCCCTTCCAACCTTAAGCATTCTATGATTCTATGAATGTAAGATCCCTGTTCTCTAACTCATGCAGTGTTAAAAGAACAGATAAGTAACAAAATGCAAAAATGACATTACACATTAAAAATAGTTTGTTAACTGACTATTAAACTTACCCACTAAATATATGGTGTGCTTACTCCATAGCATACTAATATCATATAGTAGATCAGATCATAGTTTTCTTCCCAGAAAGCATTTTAGAATCTCTGCCTTTATTTATTTATTTTTCTGAATACAGCTCAATATATGAGGAGAAGCTCTCCCTGAAAGCCTTGCTGAAAACTTTAGTGGAAAGAGAACCCCATCAATTTATTAAAGCAGTTCTATTTTTTCTATTTATAATCACAGCATTGCTATATACAACTGGATTTTTCCACACAGTGTTGTTTAATATAGAATTCTGTAGTCCCCTGAAGAAGTTACATTCCATTGAAACGAACTCAGGATGTAAGTTTATAAATAGGTAACTTGTCTTCTACTTGCAAATAATCAGGTGGATAGGAAAGTCAGATACTGACAGAAGGTATTTGGCTTATGTGAAGAAAATTAAAATCAGAAATTACTGGGCAAACATTTGTTTCTAAAAATAACAGATGCTGTGCTCCTGTTTATCTCCACTTAAAACCAGGAGCCTTTAATCTATGAAAACTTAAGTATAGAATTTAAAATAAACAATTATTTCTGTCCTACAGTACTAGTAACAAATCTGTATTTACTAAAATATCTCTTACTTTTTGCCAGGTCTTTTTGCACTCATCTAAAGTTATAGTATACCCTACTTTCTATTTGTTATTCATTATTAGTACCAAATAAAACTAATTGAACATCAAAATCTTTCTAAAAAAAGTTTATTTTTAAATTATTAACAAATTAACTTATTCTCAAAGAAAAAGTAGTTTTGTGTATTAAAATTTTGACTACTGACAGTTTCATGATGTCTATTTATTTTGATTTTCTTGACAGAAATGTACAAATACCAAGAATATTTTCATTTGAAAAAAGTTTCAGGAATAGGATCAGCATTATCAAATTATTGATCTTAGAGTAAAAGGATTTTGTGTACAGTGATTTATGATCTAATAATTCCAAAAGGTCAACTGTGACTAGCTACAGTAGACAGCCACATGCTGTGGAAATCAGGTGCAACAGGTTGTCTTTGTCTTGATCCTGCAGAAACTGCAAGCACAAATTTCTGCAAGGGATGCAAGAAAATATAATATACCAGACAAGTTCACATGGAGTATTATATATTTAATTCTCTGCATCTGTTCACAAAAAAAAAAGTGTTTAAAATAAAGTTGTAATGTTTGCAGAATCTATTCTTCCAGGAATGCAAACATGAACATGCCTGAAAGAGATACATACATGCAGGGAACATACAAGATTGGCAGACAGACTAATGTCCTTGAACAAATGTATTATTTTTATCTCTGTCCTATTTCAATCTAGACCAATCAATCCAGCATCACAGGCAAAGACTGAAAGTGTGAAGAAAACCTTCCATGAAGATTAAAAAGGATTATTTTATGCTGTCTCCTAATCTTCTACATTAGACATATGAAATGTTACGTATATAGCAGATACTTCCAGTGGTAGTGAATGCAGATTTCTATGAAGAATTTACCGGTTAGTAATTGCAGTTTTATTGCAATTGGAAAATCTGAAATAAACCCAGAGTCTGCTGTCTTATACATGTAATTGATGAATTAATTTGTCTTCAGCACTCTTCCAGTTCTTATATTTCTCAATCAATGCCAGGAAAATTAATAAGATGCAAAATATATAAAAATGTACTTACCAAGAAACCACCCAACAGTACCAGTGAGGCATGTTTATTTTAATTGCTTTTGGAGGCAGGGTCACAATCTTTTTTCTTTTCCCTTTTTTTTTTCTTAGTGACATTTTCAGACTTGGCATTTTGTGACATTTTCAGTTTAATATTGCTAATACTCTGGCATCAGAATTAAAGGTGCACCCAAAGGAAGGGTTGGATTCAGGCACATTAGCAGAGGACATGGACTTCCTTTCCTAGCAGATATTTGCATGTAAACAGCTTTCACGTGAAAAGGCCAGGAATATATATAATATTTATTTGCCTCTCCTGTTGTGGATTCTACTGTGATTTTCTTCATTTCAGAAAGCCTGATGCTACACCAAGCTCTTTGGGGATTCAGCCAAGCAAAACTCAAACTGAAGAAAAAGAAACTACTATGGCAACAAGTGGAATGTTGTAACAAGTGGAAGGAGAATCTTACGGAACAGGGAAGAAATGGTCCTCATAGAATAATGACTTTAAACTTCTGTCCCATACCCATCCAGAGAAGTGATCTATGTAACTGTCTTCTGGCAGGAATATCATCCAAATTTCTGGCAGGGTCCAGCTGCTGTGCAGGCTACACCATTAGTACATTTCTGCTTTTTTTTTTTGTCCTTTTCCTTCTGTGATTCTCTGATTTATGAAAGCATGATTTTTTTAATTTTAATCATTGTGCAATGCAGAGCACTTCTTACAGAAGAGTCCAGAGCATCATAGGAAATACAACCTCATTCAACTATCCAGAAAGCTGTGAAAATAATGCACTCTTCATGGGGGAGGAAACCCAGTAATGTTTGTATCTATTGCTGACAATCTCTTTTAAATTTGAGGCTTGTTTTCTCAACAGGGTCATTACCATCCATGAGAAGATGCTCAGGCATTCATCTGACCTGTAGAGCTATGTATTTCAAGGGCTGCTAGTTGGGCACCACCTGTAGCTGATGACTAAGGTAAATTTTTTAAACGCTTAGGAAACATTTCACGTAGTGTTTAGTAGCATTTCAGTTGCATTTCTTTTCCTAATGTCACTGCATGTGTGAACCTATTCTTGCATCTATGATAACTAGATTTTTCCCATGGAAATTTTACTCCTAGGGTATAAAGGCTTTTCCATTATACCAGCATGTTTATGGCACACACTACTTTTTTTCTCTCTTCTCCAAAAAATGAAATGTTCTTTTATGTTTTTCAGTTTTTCAAATAAAACATAAAAATATTTCAGAAAAAAATATATATTTTAACAGAAATATTTCATAGGAAAATTATTTCCCAGAATGCACTAAGAGATAGAAAATGAAAACACCTCTGTGCTTACAGAAGCCTATTTATGCTGAAGACAGGGGAAAAAAATAAAAGGTTACACAATGCAGATAAAATGAACCCATAACCTACTGGATGTTCATTTCAGAAGAGGCATGGCAAGAGGAGACCGAACCTGATAACTGGACTGGTTGTCTCTCTTTTCTTCTTCATAGCATCTTTCTCAAGAAAATGATTATGCATGATTTAAGAGAGAGATAGCGCATGAGCAAAATAGAACACTAGAGACCACTAGAGACAGGCAATGCCTATAAACATGTCCTCCTCACTCAGACGAATGAGGTACCTACCCAGCCTACACAGACCTACCTGCACTATCCTTATGAAAGTCAATTAGTGAAAAAACAACCAGCAGAAGTGCCAGGTTGAAGCATAACTGACATGGGACTGTTGTACTTATTTATTTTTAGATAGATTTACTGTAAGTAGCCAGCTATATTCTATACACTTGTAAAAATATTGTAAAAATATTAAAAATAAGAATAAATATAATAAATATTAAGAATAGAAATCAAAATGCTGTGCTGCCCAGGGATGCCTCCTGTAGGCTAATTTGCCACACACAAATACCCTGACTCAGTTGCTTTGGTATATTTCTAATAAGGTGTAAGGATGATCCTTTAAGATGAACAGCTGGAGGCTCTTCTTCTCTAGGCATATCTGTTAGACCAGATGACGACAGCAAAGACAGGAATGAGTCCCATTAACCCAGTATATCTGTACAAAGACATTGTGGTTCCTCTTTTTGTAGGTGCCTGTTGCCTCTTGCCCTATTGCAGAGCAGCATTGAAAAAAGACTACTGTCATTTAATTTTGGATAGATACTAAACTTATATGTCCTCATGAGCATGAGATCACACGATGCTCGTATGGTATTACTGAACAATCAGTTCAAAAGCTCACTCTAAGCTCAAGACACAAGTATTTGATATTTGATGGTGGCATAATTATGTTAAGTTGAAAAAAAAAGAATATTCAATTTATAAAAGATTTCTACATTCTTGTTTTTGACCTCAGGAGTTTACAATTTCTAGAGACATTTATTTTAAGAGACTATCCTCTCTCAAGATGAAGTTATGACTTGAGACCATGAGATTTTAAATATGGAGCATATTTTAGTTTCACTGTAGTACAATGCTGGTGCTAAGCTTACTTTAGGGTAGCTCAGAGCAAACTTACCTTAAAATACTAAGTATAGAGATGAATCTATGCAAAACCACCATGAGTGATTTATATTTCTGATCTTCTGATTATTTATAGTGTGACTAATAGAAGTATCTAAGTGTCCCCCAAACAGAGATCAGAATTCCATTCTCCATTTCACACATGACACAGAAGACTCCTTACTTTAGACATCTCAGCCTAGGATTTAGGCATCATGCAGCAGGTGAGTAAGAAAAGGTACTCTAAAAACAGATGAACTTACAGAAGAAGTCTATAACCACAGGTAGTTACTAGTCTAACTGATGCAGAATGGAACATAGAAAGACTCTTGACAAAGAAAACTTGTGTATTTTACTCCTAAAGCCATAAATCAGATGATTCATTCAATGTCTGACCTAAATTCAAAACTATTTATAAATATTGAGATTTATAATAAAAGAGAAAGAATATATTCTTTTCAAATTTTTATTTAATAGAAATTGGTTAAATGCTAAAGTCAATATAGCTAATGCTCAAATTTCAATTTTGAAAGCACAAATGAAACTAGACAACCTTGTTAGCTATCATCATATAAAAGAAAATCTTTGAATGTTTGAGAAAGTAACCACTGAAAGAGATTCAGAGACAAAAGGAGGGAGGCATGAAGTAGAGAAATTTAATTCCTTGTCAAAATAAAATATTTGGGCTCTAGAGATAACTAACTGATAATAGAAAGCAGATGGTTGCTGCTACATGATTCTGCCATTTTGAGGCAGTCCCTAAAAAAAACTTGTCTTGGCTGAAGCCTTGATGTGACTGCAAAAACAGAAGTTACTAATCAACATCCAAACTCCTTATTGTAATCAGAAGATGATTTACTGTAATGATTATTCTGTATAGGCTTGGGGAGTAAGTCACAGGTTTAAGTTAAGTGAGATAAGTGTTCCTTATTTTATTCATAAGATAGAAGCATCAGGATATTCTAATGATAGAATCAGAAGAGGTTTATAGAAGATAGATCATGCGCTATAACTTTCATGATTAACTTCAGAGAAACAAGATTTTTCCTGTTCTTTCTGTGAACTAAAACTAGCTACATATCTTTTACAATAGAGCCATTATATCTCCCAGTCTCCAGAATATTTGACTTATTTTGGTCCTATACACAAAATGTAAAATCATTTGAAGAGATAATAACAAAGCTTTTTTTGTCCCCATATACAATATATGTGACATATATAGTATGCAAAGAAAAGTTCAGTCATTTCAGCAATATTATCAATATGATACAGGTCCAGCATCACTTACTTTTTATTTTTGCTGCTGTTTCATGAATATGACCTTCCTTATGCTTGCTGCATTGCATGCATTTATAGATATCATATTTTTAATTGTATAAAGTGGGTCTTTTTCCTCCATAATACTTTTTTAAAAATTTTTATTTCTTGGTTTGGTCACCACTAGAGTGAAGCTTTGTAGTTATTCATTTAATCCAATGGGTAGAACCATACAGAAATATTCCTGAATTCCTTTACCTTACCAAATATTAGTGAACTTATCTCTCATCCCAGAAATGGTAGTAGCTGGAATGAGCTCAAGAGACTTGGCTACCTTTATGGAAAGATAACTTTTTCTGATGTATATAGTTAGGGTATTTGGGGCTAGAAAAGAATGCAAAAGAAGAAAAATAGCTTTCTTTTTGACTTTTAATGACAGAGAAATCAACAGAACAAGATACACCAGTTGATTTACACTTGCAGATTCTGGAAAGTTCAACTAACATTAAAAGACAATAACAGTAAATTATAAATTATACTGCTTCTACTAATTTTTCATTCTGGATAGGTAACATGGATAGTAAAAAGCCTGTCTCATCTTAGGGTTTCTTTTGGAAGCCTAGGGACATTTTTTGGCAAATGTTTTAAAGAAGTATGTAGAAGCAGACTATCCCTGCCTCTTTTGAACAAAAACAGCATACCTTTGATTTAGGACTGATTTGGACTTATATATTTTATCTGTTTTTGCAGATTTGCAGTCTTTCACTGTATGTGTTCCATTGTAAGAAAATCCTTATAATTTTTAACAAAAAATTAAGAGAGGAAGATGATGGAGCTGCAATTTGAGTACAAACCTGTGTTGAAAGTACAATAGAAGTTCCTTAATGAATGTGGTTGCCTACAAAATCCTCCTTGGTTTGCTAGGCTTTGGTATGCAAGACTTAAAAACAAGACCACCTGGGTTTTCCTGAGTACCTAAATTTTGATTCACATTTTAAAATGAAAGCATTATAAAATTATTTTAAAAAAGAAAGAAAAAGAAAACAATCATATAGATCTAACTGAAGCATAATATATGCTTAATCAAACAAAGCAAATATCCAGCTTTGAATCCTATTTCACATTATATTCTTAGCTATAGTTGTTGTTGTGGCAGTATCCCTTTAAAAGTAGGTTTTTGATTTTACTAGAGGGAAACATAATTCTACAGAAGCATATTTTACCTCTGCTATTTTTCCAGTTGCACTTTGCTGAAGTCAATGAATTCAAAATGTTTATGCATGCCTTATCTTGTAGGAGGTGGGTCTAGATCACACAGTTTGTGAACTTAGTTCTTTTAATATCAATGAATTATTTAGATCAATGTCTCAGAGACTAAGATTCATAAAAGCTGAAATATGGAAAAGATAACCTCTATGATTAAAATATATGCAAGAAGGAGCATTCTTACAAAGAGCTACATACTGACTTAGGGAGATCTGGGCTACCTAGTTAAGCTGGCAGAGAGTGCTAAAAAAGAAATTGCACTTGTATGCAATTTATACAAACAGTCTGGGGCTTCACCTGCAGAGTTTACTCCATATCGCTGTGAACAAATAAATTGTACTAGCAAAGTGTTCTAAACAGTTCCTATAAGCTGAATTGATGTTAAGATTTGCATCACAAAATCTGTCGTACCTAAATTTTACCTCACAGATTTCTTACTTAGCAAAGATCTACCTCCAGCATGCTATGTAGATCTAACCTAATATTTGTGAACAAAATTGGGTTTCTCAACCTGTTAATTCTTTCCATGTAATACTTTTTTTTGATATTACAGCACGCAATAGCTCCATGACTCTCATCTGTTATTTCAAAAGGTCCTTTCAACCACAGTAGATGCTAGGGTGCATTCTGTTTTGTTTCACCTGTATTCCTTCCCTTATGAATATTGTAAGAGGCCTGAAATGGAATTGAGTTTATAGATGCCATTCAGAATAAGTAGGTTTTACTCTCCTGTGCATCCCTCCACCAGTATGCCCCTGAGATGCAAGAAGTGCAGTCAAGGCTGGATACACGGGGCTGACTGAACATGAGGGACAGCTCATCCTGACAAGTGAAGATGCTCATTTTGCTGAAACCAATCTGCAGAACCTCGGTCTAGGCTTCTTGCATAAAAAAAAAAAAAAAAANAAGTTATTTCATCCAATTATCAGCAATGATCAAAGGGACAAGTGGACGCACTCTTTTAGATAGGGTCCGAAATACAGTGAAAGTCCTTTCCTTGGTGGATCATACCTGTCTCTGACACCTGAGGGGTTTATTTCTTTAGGGCTTTGGCAGAATTTATAAATATTATGCCTGCCAAGCCTGACTGTATTCCTTCCCACCTCTTGTACCAAAACATTTTTACATATGTTTTGTACTGAATATTTGTTGCCTTTATATTAAAAAAAAAGAAAAAAAAAAAGAATGCATCACTACTTAAGAGACTGAGGAAACTCATCTACCAAAATGCTCGTTTATTCGTTCTGTCAGTTATGGATAAATTTTGGTGCATCATTTCTGTAAGAGTTTATACACACAAAAAAAAGGAGAAAGAGCTTATAGAACCCAAATTATTGTTGCTTGTGTAAGACTTCCTTCAGCAAGGCTTATGACGCTGTCTCCTATACCATCCTCATAGATAAACTCAGGACATGTGGGTTAGATGAGTAGACAGTGAGGTGGATTGAGTTCAAAAGAGAGCTGGATGGTTCAAAAGGTTGTGATCAGTGGTGTAGAGTCTAGATGGGGGCCTGTAACTAGCAGTGTCTCCCCTGAACTGATAGATACTGGCTCCAATCCACTCCTCCAAAAATAGGAGGAGTGGCTGATACACCAAAGGTTAGCATTGCCCTTCAGAGGGACCTGGACAGGTTGGAGAGATGGATGGATAGGAACCGGAATTTCTGCAAAGGCAAATGCAAGGTCCTGCACTCAGGGAGGAATAAACCCATGTGCCAGGACAGGTTGGAACCAACCTGCTGGAGAGTGGGTCTGTAGAGAAGGATTTGGGAGTGCTGATGGATAACAAGTTAAGCATAAGCCAGCAATGTGCCCTTATGGCCAAGAAGGCCGGTCATATACCCTAGACTGTAGGAGTAAGAGCATTGCTATCAGGTGTAGGGAGATAATCCTTCCCTTATAATCTGCCTTGTAGAGGCCATGTCTGAGGCACCTGGGCCACTCCTGGGCTCCCCAATACAAGAGGGACATGGAACTACTGGAGTGAGTGCAGTAAAAAGCTCCTAAGATACTCTGAACAGATATCAATAGATATTTATATACTTAATCTGATTGCCTTCTGTGATGGGATGACTGGCTGGATAGATGAGGGGAGAGCGGTGGATGTCATCTACCTTGACTTCACCAAGGCTTTTGACACCGTCCCTCACTACATCCTCCTGGACAAGCTCCGGAGGTGTGGGCTGGATGAGTGGTCGGTGAGGTGGATTGGCAACTGGCTAGATGGCAGAACTCAGAGGGTGGTGATCAGCGGTGCAGAGTCTAGTTGGAGGCCTGTGTTGAGCGGAGTCCCCCAGGGGTCAGTCCTCGGTCCAGTCCTGTTCAATTTATTCATCAACGACCTGGATGAAGGCACAGAGTGCTCCCTCAGCAAGTTTGCAGATGATACGAAGCTGGGAGGAGTAGCGGATACTCCAGAGGGCTGTGCTGCCATCCAGAGGGACCTGGACAGACTAGACAACTGGGCGGTCAAAAACCTCATGAAATTCAACAAGGCCAAGTGCACGGTCCTGCACCTGGGGAGAAATAACCCCAGACACCAGTACAGGCTGGGGACCGACCTGCTGGAGAGCAGCTCTGCAGAGAAGGACCTGAGCGTCGTGGTGGACGACAGGTTGACCATGAGGCAGCAGTGTGCCCTCGTGGCCAAGAAGGCCAATGGCATCCTGGGGTGCATTAAGAGGAGCATCTCCAGCAGGTCGAGGGAGGTGATCTTACCCCTCTACTCAGCCCTAGTGAGGCCACATCTGGAGTATTGTGTCCAGTTCTGGGCCCCACAGTACAAGAGGGATGTGGAGCTGCTGGAGAGAGTCCAGCGCAGGGCCACGAGGATGATCAGGGGCCTGGAACATCTTCCCTATGAGGAGAGGCTGAGGGAGCTAGGCCTGTTCAGCCTGGAGAAGAGGAGACTGAGAGGGGACCTGATCAGTGTATATAAATACCTTAAGGGACTTAAGGGAAGGAGTGAGGAGGATGGGGCTGGCCTCTTTTCAGTGGTGGTCACTGACAGAACCAGAGGAAATGGCCACAAACTGAAGCATAAAAAGTTCCACGGGAACTTAAGGAAGAACTTCTTGACAGTGAGGGTGACAGAGCCCTGGAACAGGCTGCCCAGAGAGGTTGTGGAGTCTCCTTCTCTGGAGATCTTCAAGACCCGCTTGGATGCAGTCCTGTGCCACGTGCTCTAGGTGGCCCTGTGTGTGCAGGAGGGTTGGACTAGATGACCTCTAGAGGTCCCTTCCAACCTTAGGCATTCTATGATTCTATGATTCTAATTATCCAGAGCGCACAAAAAATCAGAGCTACATAAATTCAGGTGCATATCTAGTTTGCTTTTGATGATGACAACAATCTTTAAGAAATACTATCTGAAAATGCAAGGACAAACTCTTAATGGTTTTACAATACTACATTTTAGATATCTAATTAAGAGAAGAACTTCTTTTTGCAATAGCTGAGATGTTAATCTATAGTGGGAGAGAGGGCTAACCAAGAGAATTTGCAACCTGAAAGGCAAGGTAGAAAAAGGCTAGTAGGTAGCCAGCTTGATATTACACGGGCAACTCACACAGTGTGGGACTTGAACCCATATTTTCTGATATGATTTTTTTATCCTGTGGAGCATTTACAGCACTGTGTCTATCACAAAGATTAATCATAGATCACAAAGATTTATCACTTCTTGAAAAGGAGGAATTCTAGAATAGAGTTTATCAGTACAGTGTCATAAATACCTGTAAATAAATACAACCCTCTGTGTCTGGCTTTACCCCTGGATCATGTCTCGCGAGTAATATCCAAATGTCAATCTCTTGAGAAAGAGCAGCACTATAGTATTGATATTAAAAAAAGACATTCCTTTACATTGCCTGTTTTATTGACACTCTGCCCATATAGAAACTTAAAAAGGGAAGTGATGTTCTAGGAAAACACTGGTCTCACCTCTTTTGTGTAAAGCTCCTTGTAAAACTGGGGCCTTTCTAGACCCTGATTCATGTCTGTGTGGATTTCTGTGAGCCAGCTCAAAAGTGCATCATTTCCACATCCCAAGTAAACAAGATATTCACTCTAATTTGGTATTCCAAGCATGGCTATCCAATTACCAACTCATTTTTCACCAACAAGAAACACAGAAATTGATGAACCTGTGAGGCTGTTCTATTATGGGATGTCCCTAATCCCAAATAGCAAGTGAAGTGTTTTCAGATTTTCACCTGACATAAACATGTACAGCTTCAATACCCTCACCCCTTGATTCTTACCTCAAGAATCAACGTGACCTTGAAATATAGCTCCCTGGAGCCTCAGATATATTTTCATTCTGCAGAGCAGTTATGATGACACTCCACAGAGGCTTCCCCATACCTTGTAGCACCTGCGTGTCACAAGGGTTCTCTGCTTCATCAGTGTGGGTAATTAGAAAAAAGCCTCATACTTTTCTCTGTCTGTTAATTTGCCTGCCAAAGGATACCAATTACAGTAAACTAGAGTGATAGTTTTATCACATGGACATATGCACATTAGGAACTGAACTGCAATCACATATTTTTGTGACAGAACCAAATTTGAACATGTAATTTTTCATTACATATGTGATGATTTTCAGTCAGTCTCACTGTGGATTTAAACCAACAACATGGAGATGAAAGATTTCATCCAGTAGCCCAAGCCAAAGCAGAAAGAGACATTACTAATTCCCTGAATTCTCCAACTTATTCTACTGATAGATACAAAAGTATCCAAATAATCCAGTAGGAAATTGTTAAAGAAAGAAAATTGGAATGGAAATTGTTAGCTAAAAAAGAACAACAAGAAGAAGAAAAAAACTCTGCTAATGATAGCAGAAATGACTCAATATATATTTTGTTTTTACTTACAAGTTACATATTATATTTTATTCATTGAAAGTGACACAGAGTTTTCATGCCTAGGGGTCTAAAAATGTAGGAGATTATGAAAATCATTATTTATTTCTTATTTTTTGTCCATATTCATGTTAAAAATGTATTTATTTCAGCTTTGTATGCCTGTCCCTATGTAAAGTTATAACTTCAATCCAAAGAGTGTACATAAGATCATCTTTTCTGTTCACTTGTTTGCCCACAGAAATTGCTTCTATCAGTATTTGAATTTCAGTGAGGCTTGATGAGAAGAAAAAAACATCAAAACATGGCCTTCTACGCAGATGATTGTCACAGACTGCATATGACCATTAAGAGTTAAAATACAAGTTTTCACAGCCTGATATACTATAGACAACTCCTGCACATAAATGTTAAATGAAATAAGCCTTAGAGAATACACTATCAAGATCATACATGCTTGTTATTTCCCTCTTTCTCAAACTCTTTTTTAACATTCTTAGGTATGCAATAAGTATGACCATTGTCAGATGTAGGCTTTCTTTTGGCTCTTGTGCAGCAATTTCCTTATGTTTCTTCCTTTTAAATAATGTGGAAAGCAGTAGTACCCATCCCAAAGCAGGGCTTCTGCAAGAGTTCCCAGACGCTTTACAATAAAAATTGTAGCGTAAAAAATTCCAAATGGCTTTCTGAATCTAGCTTAAATATTATCTATTGTCACTGTACTTTTCTATTTACTTTCTGAATAACAGGAATTGTTGTAGAAACTGTTTCATTAAGGTAGGATTATATATGTTTGTATATGAAAACAGCTTATATCTTAGAACTAGATGCATCATTCAGTAACATTGAGAGGATTTAATTAATCTTTGCAGTCATAGGGAGGCACATGAGCTTTGATAAGAAGCCAAGAAATATTCGCACACTGTTTGCAAGTGCTTGGCCAAATATCTGAATAACTATGAAGTGCTGTGCTTTGCTTATACAGTTTTTCCTCATTTTTTTCTCTCTCTCTTCTGTTTTCTGTCCAGCCTCTCAGCTCTTCAAATGAGTAACTTACTGCCACTTTCCAGACTGATTTGTGTGTTTGTTTGCTTGAATTACTTGTTACAAAACCACAGGACCATTTAAAAGTTAAAGGTCACAGCTAACGCCAGTGCACCAGTGCACATACAGAGCTGTATAATTGTGGAACCACTTTGACAGGCAGCAGTTGACCATGGATAAGCAGAACATGAGCCAGTCAGGCATGTAAATGTCCAGCTACTGAGCATCACTGTGCAATTTCCCTGTAAAAATAATAGTATATAATATTGATTCTCCATAAGTGATCTGCTTCTGATGTAAGGAAATAAAAAGCCTTGCACAGCTTCCCATTGGTAACCTAATAGCAAATTTGCTTATGATTTTTCTTATGAAAGTGTTATACAAAAACTTTATTTTCGGCATTTCTGTCATTTGAAGAAAAGAAGAAATCAGCTGCCAGTTAGTATCAAATACGTGATTTTTCTCATCGATTAATGAGTATGCTTGAGTAAAAAGCTTTTTGCATACCATCTTCTTTGAAATAACTTGAAAATGTTATAGTTTTTCTCCCAATTAAAAAACAAACAAACAAACAAACCAACCCACATAAATCCCAGGAAATAGGACTCTGAACTGTTATGCTTGGTAAATATAACCGTGTGTGATTTCAAAAAGGATTTTATGTAAAACAGGCATCATTAACATATTAAATGACCTGACCTACCTGGTTTGGGTTAACATTTAATTTTCTTAAGAAGCACTTTTTCAATTGACAGTTATGGAGGCTGTCCACAAAACCACCTTCATCTACAAATGTCAGGCTTCTTAAAATTTAATCTGCTCTGAAAAACACTTCTTATTCCAAAGAATAACAACTACACAATCCTGCACAAAAGACTATATGTATGACTACTTCAATGTGTGCAACTGATTTTCAAGTTGTCCTATCACTCTTCAAGCCAACTGATAGTTTCCTATCCACAACTTTCCATGCCCCCTCAGAGACTCCCAGTGCCCTGGGTGGGGACCACCCTCAGCAGCTCTTGTCTACCCTGCTTTTTCTCAGGATGGTGGGACAGGATGCCAGGAAGGTGGTCTTGATGCCAGGAAGACCTCCCCAGTGTTCACACCCCACCACTACCCAACAGAGGCTTAATTGAAATATGCAGCAGATACTTCTTCACTTTTCTAGGAAAAAAAAGAAGAAATCTACAAGAAAAAAAAGTCTTTAACTAAAATATTATTGAATGAGCCATTGATTTATTTTGTTTATGCAGAACTGGGTTTCTGAAAATGATAAGTTAATAATACTATTAAAATGAATTGCATGAAATAAAAATCTGCTTCAAAATCAAAAATCAGTGTTGCAGCTGTTTTGACTTGTTAAAAATCGAAAAGATTGTTGAACAACTTTTTTATTACTTCCTTTGTTTCATCTAAGAAAAAGGGTCAGGTTTTCTGCCTCATATCTTGTCCCATGTATTGTTTTTAAGGGTGGTTGCTTGATAGGAATATTTGGCAGCTATCTTCTCATTGAGAGAGTGATCCCTGTTTCTGAGTTGGTTGCTTAAATGGACTGGATGCATCATAATCTGTTTAGACTCCTTGATGCATTAACAATGCAATTTTGAGTAATAAATATCTTTTTTCTTCCAGAGCTATTAATATTATTAGTCATCGCCTTAATTCCTTTTCTTTATCTAGCAGTAGGAAGTGCTATGGTTTGGCAGTTATGCAAATACCAGCTGGCAGGTGCTGCCCATGCATCAAAAACTGGGCTTTTTCCTGACTGTGCTATTGAACAAAGAGTTTGGTTTGAGTTTCTGCTGCTAAAACTGAGCTAGACTGAACAGAAGAAGGTGCAGATTATATAACGTTCAAGTCCATGGCAGTCCTCCCTTAATAATGTTTAAAATCTGTTGACAGAAAATAAGTTGAAACATCTCCATCTCAGATTACTCTGTTCTTAACTTCTTCAGCTTGCCTTGCGTGCTTATTTGTTAATTTTCTGAGAATGCCTACCGTTGCTTCTAATAAATATTCTGACATTACTATATGTGTCTCACAACAATGACTCACCTGAGATCCAATTCCCATCACACTGGGCTTCAAATACAGAGATGAGAATGAGCTACAACCTGCTTACACAGCTAGCAGCATAGGAGACAACACACACAAGTGGTGGGAAATCAAGAAGAAGAGAGGTGAGTCTCTCTTTCACAACCTATATGGACATGTTATTCATGTAGTTACCACTACCATGCAATCAATGCAACACAGCTGAGAATAAGTCATGTACTGATTCTGTAACCCAGATGGATTATGCAATCCCAGACAGTCAAGGTTCTAAAGACCACAGTCCAACTCTTGACAAGATGAGACAATTTACAAGGAGGAGCAATCCTATTTCAAAATAGATACTTTGTTGCTATACTGGGATAAACACGACAAAACATTAGGGTATCTCTTCCCTCTATCTTAGTAGCAAAGAGAAATAAGTGGATTGTTTAAAAAATAGAAAATAATCACCTTTTTCACCCTCATACATACTGTATGAAATAGCATACAGTACTGGAAAGATACTGAAAAGATGGCAGTTAAAAAGATTAAGGTATTAGTAATTTTTAGATTTTTTATTTTCTTAAATATTTTTTGCTATTAAAGCAGGTGAGTGATTCTCCATCTCCATGTCTTCAAAACTAAACCAGATATGACAAGTTATTGGATTAATTGGATACACCATAATAGACTATGATCTAATTGTTTTTCCTCTGGACAGAAAACCTATAAATTTGATCCCCATGTAGTAAGTGACTGTGAGATAAGTTATTCTGAATAATATAATCTCAATTTGAGAGTCTCTAGAAGAGAAATTAATGTATTTTCCAACAATATGTTTTTTATTGGATGAAGAGTCTGTGTGTTTAAACCACCTTAATACGTATATTTCTCATGGAATTCGTGGTTTAATCCTTCCTCCGTAAATCACTTATGATTAGGAGAAATTTATGTCCTACTATTTGTTTTATGCATGAGTCATGTAATACTGCTTTAGATACAACCGTAGAGTTGCCTTTGAAGGAGAGAAACCAAACAAATCAAACAGAGCACAGTAATAAATGGAATGTATATGCGCAATAGAGCAAGAGAGAATGCAGGAGAGAAAAAAAAATTAGTTTTGCTCAATAGGTTGAAGAAGATCTTCTCAAATAAAAAGGATGAAAGCATTGCAGAAAAAAAAAATGAAGAAAACTCACAACAATGTATATTTTAATGCTAAGGAAAATACATCTCATAAAGTACTTCTGTTGAAAAAAAATATTCAACTGCAAACGAAATGTTTAAAATTAGAAAGTAATTCTAATCATTTTTAGTCAGAAGTGCTCTAAAATGAGTGCGAGTCCTGATTTGTAAGCAGCCTTTATTTAAGATAATTTCAGGAAACAAGTCATTTGGGTTTGAATACCATCTCTGCTTCATTCCAAGTCTGCTTTGCATTTATGTTAAGTTCTTTAATCATCTGTCTGTGTGAGCACATCTATGATTCTCTTGATTTTCCTTCTTTACTTTTATATCCTCTTCCAAGACATGGAAGGTTTTTCTATTTTGTAATGACAATTGTTTTTGAAATTCCCAAATTATGCTACTTCTCAACAGTTTTACATATTCTAATTATTGTTGCAAAGTTCTCCAGTAAATCTAACAGAGAACTAAGTAGGAAACTGTGCAACAGCAGTGTGACTTCCTCATCAAAAATAAGTAACTGAGAGAAACGCTAGAAGGAGTTCAAATACAAGGAAAATGTGTGCTGTGATAAAAGATGCTACTTCTTGTAAAACATTTTTATAAATATTTTTATGTATATTACATCTGTACTATTTTACTGAAGGCATCAGGTTTATAAGAAAGAAGATGGAAGTTATGGTCAAAAAAGTCAGTAAGGTCAAAAAACGTCAAAAAGGTCAAAAGTTAGCATTAAAAAGCACAACTTCTAGTAATATGCAGAAAAAGCATGGCCTCTATAAATATAGGCTTTGCTGAAGGAAATGGAGGACACTGAGTGCCTGGCAGAATAGAAATGTAGCATGAGTAGTGGTTCAGTGCTTCAGTGGCCTTTTAAATTCTGCTGTCATGCTTCTGATACTGCATCCAACACACGATAAAAATATTTGTCCAATGCCTAAGTCTCAGGCAGACTTTACACACCTGAAATGCAAGTGCAGTTTAAGCATTATTTCATCTTATATTATTTTATATATATATGTATCTTAATATCTTAATATTAATGCTTAATATCCTTAGCATTATTTCATCTCATATTATATCATGCCATTTCTGCTGAAAATGAAAAGTCACCTCGCTGTTGTTGGGGTACTGTAGGATACACAATTCAAAAGATGCAAATTGGGGAGTGAAGTAGGTTACAGCAAGGGAAATATTGGACCATATATGTAGGATATGAGTTTGTGAAATGAACTCTTTTCTGTTGTTCACTGAAGAGTTTATGTGTACATTTATCAGTTATCTACATGAATATAGACTTACTGTACAATTATAAATCATTTCCCAGATGAAACTAGGTGAAAGACTGTGCCATGATTTACAATTCATTCAATCCCTTGCATGAAATAGGACTGCCTGCTACTACAAAAGAATGATAATTAATTGTATGATGGCCTTTTGCTCTATATGGCTGAACTCTGTTGTTACAGCTGGTTTGGATAAGGTTGAAACTGGCAAAGCAATATCCAAATGCACTATCCAAGTTTGATTTGCACATTAAAGCTAATTCCTTTCTACTCTGGATAAAGCTCTTTTCTGATTTTCCAGCTACTCCTCTCTTCTTTGGAATGTATAATGATTTTATCATTGGTAGAATTCAGGGTGCCTAGGCAATGAGTTATGGGATGCCTTTATTTGTATATCTAATCTTCCTGCCTGAAGTGATGACAAAAGGCAAAATTGGATATGTGCACCAGGGATGGACCAGGGCCCAGATTTCCTTAATAGATTTACAACAGAAATAAATAACTAGATTGTTATAATTAAAATGCGTCAAGAGCAAAAAAATGCAAATTGTGGTGCTAAAATTTAGAACACACACACATACACACCAGATGATTATTTATGTGGTTAGCAAATTAATCACAAAAACTCCACAACCAGCTCTGAACTACCATTTTCTGTTAATCAAAAAATAGGAATGTAGATATCCTCAGAAGAGAAAATATAAGATGAAAGTAAAGAATAATTTTAAAAATTAGACCTCTGAAATATCTGTATCCCTTGATTCTACAAACAGTAAAATCTTTAAACCTTCCCCAAATGTAGAAGTTTCAGTAATATATTTGCTAAGCAAATGTAGGCCTTGAATGAATTTCACAAAAAAAAAAAAAAGTTTTTCCTTTTGTGATGCGTATTTTAAAGGCAGTTAGTATCTCGTGAAAAACTTCCCCAAACTGAAGAGTCAAAAGAGAAGAAAAGATCACTCTTATAACTGAGAGGAAACAAAGAGATCTTGAGTTATAATTGTAGTGAAATTTACGATAAGAGATGCTTTAATAAAACCTTTTTTTCATTACAAAAGCCAGCATGAATTTTGACTATCCAACAAAGTCTTTTTTTTTTTTTCCTAAATAAAAGTAATTAAATAGTAATTCCAAAAGTTATTCCATTTTTTGATATTTTTGGTGAGTAATCAAAGGATCCTACAGTTCTAGGACAGGCTCAACCTGGCAGGGGCCTCAGGAGGTCAGAGACGTGAGGGGTAGAGATGTGAGATGGCATTGTGCTGATAGTTCTGTGAATGAACTCTGACTATTCTACTTATTTAAGTAGTTGCTCTAGTATCCCCAGGAAGTATTCAGAGACATTTCCAGATTTGTAAACTATTTTATCTTCTGAAATTTTCCCCGTAATTATTGTTCCTTCTCTAGTTCTCATGAGGTATGTGAAAACTCTAGTTAGAAAATAAAAACAGATGTAAAAGTGGGAAGAATGAGATGAAAAAAAATGCAAAACAAACAAATGGCAGAAACAACAAAGACAAGCTTTCTTTTTGCCTTTTTTTTTTTCGTAAATGAGGAGAACAGCAACATTCACAAATACAGATGGCAGCTACTTTCGATGCCCCAGAGGGTTACAAGCAGCAGCAGATTTCATCCATAGTCACTGCATCTGTGCTACTCCAGACAAAGAATAATCCTTAAAACTTCCCAATTGTCTCATTAATAAAGCTCTAGTAAGGAACTGCAAAACAATTTGCATGACTTAATCTTCTGAATCCACATGAGGCTCTAATCAATTACAGCCCTTAGCTGTGGGTGCATAATATAGAAGCCTAATTCATTCAGTTAAGAAGATCATTTTATCTTTTGTAACAAAGATAGGTCATAAAAAATATTTAAACAATTTATGCATGTGAGACAGATAGCTTATTGTCTAGAAAAGTAAGTTACATTGTCATATGGTGGGCAGAGCTACAAAAACCCAGTAAGTCCCTTCCCAGAATGAAACCTAGGAAATTTTGATGGTTGTTTCAACATCAGACTCATTAGGAAAGTAAGCTCTTCTTATATAATGCAGGAAACTGGAACCTCCACTTTTCTTCTTTTCATTTATTAATCAAGTAGATACTTCTAATTTTTGCAAAACTATTAATTCTATTGCTTAGATGTCTTGTTTTCTTTGCCTTGTTGCTTATGATTCAGTCTTTTTGGGGAAAGTGTGTGCTGTCTTATTTACTTCTTTTTTTTCCTTTATTTTTCCTATTTATATATAGATACTTTTTATAGCATATGAGCATAAAACTCAGCATGAGTTCTATAAATGTTAATCCTGTTATGTTACTTTATTTATTTCTTTAGTTGAATATAGAAGCTGACTTTGTGTTATAGATTAAATTGCTTTATACTTTTTCTGACTGTCCAAAGAAACCATAATATGCACAAATCATTTCACTATTTAAAAGTTTTGAATAAAATATGCTAACCTTGTCATACTAAGTAACAGATAGAATGTCAACATTATTTGCCTGAGACTAATAATCCATATACTTCATGTATAATTCAGCTGGTCTTTAGGAATGTTTAACAATATTGAATTTAGATAAATTTCAATGGTAAGGTGCATCAAGCTCCCCTTATCAGTTTATACATATGCCCCATCAATTTAAGTCTGAAGCTTAACACTCTATATCAGTCAACAGAAATGGAAGTTGTTCTCACTTTATAGCACACACTTACTAGCATTGTCCAAATTATATCCCTCAGTATAATCCTAAACTTGAGAACTTCTATTAGACTAAATCTGTAAATCCATCACAGTGGCAGTAGCTGTGGAAACACATACATAGTGATTGTTCTCTGGGTCTTTGGATTCTCAAAAGGGGTTGAAAAGCTTGTCTAGGTGATATTTCAATCCCTTCCAGAAAAAGATTCCAGTCCTTTGCAAAACCTTCCTGCCAATCAAAGATGAAAGAAGACAGATCCAAAAACAATGGGTCTTGAGTGTGAAAGAGAGGAAAAATACTGTAAAGTTAGGAAAATGTGAACACATATACACAAAATCCTGCTGGTACTCCTCAGCCTCAGAAGTGAGAAGTGGTGTATTTCATAGCTTTGCAAGTATCATTTTTATTAAAGTTACCAGACCTTTACTACCTGTCTTGTATCATCTTGACAGTCTCTAACATGGATAGGATTAGGGAAAGATATTAGATGACTGTGTGGTAGCTGAGAGTTTCTAAAATATAGTGATGTTTTTCTTAGGATATGCAGTATACTTCCAAATTTGTTTGCTTGTTTATTTAAAAAAAAAAAGCATAATGCAAATTCAAAAGAAAATTACATCTGCCTGAAGGCTTTATGTGACAGTGGCAACCAAGCGCAAGCAAATTAACTTTATTCTGGTTTGAAGAAGTTGCACTTGTTGGGTACACTGAAATCTGTGAACAGGCAGGAAGAGTGGGTTGCAAATGGGAAAAGATCTCTGTTGTAGCAAACAAAGTTTTCATAAAGTTTCTCTTCCCCATTGTAATTTCTGAGCTTGGCAATACGTTGCTACCTCCTGGTGAGTTTATTTCTCACAAGAGGAAAATAAATGAAGAAAACAGTGTTTTGAGAGAGGTACTACTTTGCATCTTGAGAGACTTTATTTCTGCTTTCTAGAATGCAAAATGTTAAGTCCAAATGCACATATCCAGAAAATTGTACATGTCTTATTGCATTTTTTCACACACACACAAAAATGTGCTAGCTTTTTCCAGGTAAGTTGTACTGGCAGCATTTTTTATTTTTTTTTTTTTTTTCAGATGCAGACCTATCAAAGGAAAACCTAATACTTCTTTTAGCCTAAAATACCTTTATGTTTTTACAGAATCAAGAGACTACTTCTCCCAGCTCTTTAAAGAAATATTTACTAAAAAAGTGTCAGTAGGTGAGCACTAACTGAAAGGCCACAAATATATCACCATCTCTGCCGCAGAAAAACATCATTTTTATGAGCTTGTACCGTAGCAAACTAGTTAAGCAAATCATTAAATATGCTAATAGAGTCATTCTCAAAGTCAGAGGAGAAACAGGAGGAGAAAATAAGAAAGATCATTCATGTACATCTTCTCTCTCCCATATTTATTTTGTTTCATTTGTTCATACGATTCTACTTGCCTGTCATTGAAACATACCTGTACATTCACGAAAGACTTTCTGTGCTTCTGTGGTGCCATATTAAAGAATATCAAGAGGCACAATATTAACTAGAAATGAGAGTCAAAATACCCAGAAATGCTGTATCCATTAACACAAACTAGATAGATAGAGGAATAATAGCACTTGGCTCAGAAAGTCATATACATGGAGGTCAGCAAGATAATCCAGTTCATGTCTGTTTCAGTCTTTTGTTTTGATACGCAGCCAGAATACAGGGAGGATGGCAGCAATCTTAGTATCTCTGTATTATGGTACAAAGATTTGCTGATCTTTGCCACCTTAGAACAGTAAGGTTAAGGAAAGAGCACTTCTGTATATAAAGTTAGATGGGATTGCAATTATGTTTAAGTCAACTGAAGACATAAAAACTGATCTGGAATTCATCTCCTGCTCTTAATACAAACCTGATTTCAATTGACCTTGGGTTTTCAGTTCCATAGTGTATCAAATTCTGTTGATGTATGGTGTACAAAAGCATTTGTATCAGTACAGTACATCTTCTGTTAAAATATAGTGACAGGAAAAAATTAACATCTTTAAGAGCTCTTAAGGTCTTTAATTAAAGGCACTAAAAACTGCATCCATAAAATATAAACTATTTTAGCTAATGCAATTCTAATGGGAGCAGATTTTTATGTCTACTCATTTAGTAGTGACATTCAGGGTAAAATTTGTAGAAAGAGTCACAAAACCAGAAAGGACTGAGAGAATAACTAATTCTAAGGACAAATTCTTCAATGAAGAGTTGAGTCACAGAAAAATATTAGTGATTTCTATTGCTTCTACTAATTTTTCTTGCTTTTTACAACTCTTCTTGTTTAAAGTATTTAAATCACTGGACTATTCTATTTCTGTCTGGTAATTAGTTTTATTTTTTCTTGCGATTATTGCTCAGAGTAATTTTGTATCACTCCCATCAGCACTAGTATAGGACACTGAGTTGCATATATTGAGGCAGAAATGTACAACGGTTTCCAGGCCGTGAAAGAGAATAGAAAATAATTATAGATTTGATTCCTCTTCCTTCCCATTTCATTTCATCCATCAATAGTTGGTATGGAGAACAGCACAAACTAATTGGCAAACTTTCTCTGCAATAACAATGCAAAATGGGCAAAGAGAAACAAAGAATGAGAATAACTATGGTTCTGCACTCACCTGTTCATATAGAACAGCTCAAAAATCCCTGAGCTTCACTGGCCTTTGAGAGTCGATATGAGCAATTTATCCGGGAAAGTCATCTTGTTCTCAACTTTTATTGCAGTTGCAGTGAGTATGGGAAATCGCTGCCCTTGACATTAATGAAAAAGAGGGAGGGAAACTGTGCAATGTGAGGGAGATGATAGCACAGAAGAACCAGTTCAGGCTGTGACTAAGTCCTGCAACTACTGTTGAGATGGTAGGGAGTTAAGCTAAGATTTCCTCGGTGTTATAGCCTCCTGGCATGTCCAAGATAATTCTACCCCAGATAACATAAAAGTTCTTCTCTGGCCAGTGCTTGATGTGTGTGTATATTCCACTGTTGTTTTGTTTTGTTTTAATATATAATCTTTATTGAAAGGCAAATTCACTTTTCTTCCTCATTAATGCATTTACCTTTAGATTTTTAGCAGAATATCTATCTGAGATTTGCTTGATTAAGCCTAGCTTTTCACCTCAAGGCACTAGCAAATTATTAAATCTCCCTCAGCCTGTGAGGGAGAACTGTTACTCTTCTCTAGGTGAAGCTGAAGATTCCTTACTGCTGTTGTGTGATTCTAAGTTACATCAATTTTTAACTTTTAAATTTCTTAAAGGGTAAATCTTAAAACTTTTTCCCCCCTTTTTACAGTGCATAAAACTTTAAAATGCCAAGACTATTGATCGAATAGTTGTAAGTACACAAAGGCGGGACTTCTGCTCTTGGCTGAAATCTAAATATCTCAGTGTTAAACAAGTAGAGAAAAAGAAAAGATGCTGTTTCTTTCAGAAGATATATAAAGCAGATTAAAAAATATATAGAATATATATATAAAAATAGATAGATTTTTCTAAAAGTAAACTATTTACCTATCATTTAAAAACATAATATAATACAAATACAACACACACCTGAAATGCAACAAGAAAGTAAATACATACATAGACATTTCTTTCTTAGTTTTGGCACATATAGAGTGTTCACTTCTTGTAGTGTACTAAAAACAAAGAGACCCTGCTTATTTCTCCTTTTATTAAAGATGAATTATGTCCCGTGCGCAATGAACAGTGGCTTTCTTAAGATTTTATCAGATTTGTACCAATAGTTCCTTTTGCCTTACTGGAATTAACCTAACTCCAGTAGCAGGTTAGCAGGTTAGCAGGTTAGCAGGTTTTGGGCCTCAAACTTAGCAGTAAATCCTATTTTCATTTATTGCAGTTAAGCTTCTAAAAGTCACTGTCTCGTGATTTGATATTGATATAATACGCTAAGACATTTTCTACCAGTAGTAAAAATACCAATCTCAGATACACTTAAATTAGCAGTCATATTTGATATTATCTAACCAAGTAAGCATGATACCAAGGAGAAAAGTGTGTGTAAGTTTTTTAATGCTCATTATGTGTTTTAGACACTATAAATACATATTTTTATGCTTGGTGGATTCATTATTAAAACATGTAGGGCTAATACTTAAAGGATTTCATATTATTACTATTAATTGAAGTTAATTTTAGGGTGTTAATATTAATGCATTTCTAAAAGATGAAAATAAATCTAATTTAGTGAGCTTCCCACAAAATCCTAGTGAGAAAAAGTTTTAAGGAGAGTAAAAAAGAGTAATATGTTCTCCTTAGAAAACTGATCTTGTTTACTCTCATCTCAGTAAAGGTCAAAAAATTTACTTCCACCAGGAATTAGTAGGACATAGCTCAGTCACTGCATAAGCTTAATAATATTAATTTAGAAGACATGTTTTTCGGCTCTTTTCAACAGGCTCTGTCAAGTGATATGATTTTAGTTAACAGAGAGAGCATGCCATATATTATTCTTATATATTCTTATATTATATATTCTTATATATTCTTATATTTTCTTATAGGGAAGATTTTGCTTTTCTCCAAAAATATCATGTCAGCACATGCTTCACTCATGGACGGCTGTGTTGTTTTTTAGTATCATGTTTCTACTACTTTTACCAATATCTCCAGTCACTTAGAATTAATCTTATTAGAGAGGTCATGTGCATTAGAGAACTAAGTTTGGAGAACTTGTACTCTCAAGGAATGTAGCGCAGTGAAGCTCCACTTTTGAAAGATCCCTAATGACTTGTTACGTGCGAATATCATGCCCAGCGCCTTCAATTTCTGGTTTTGTGTGTTGAAGCCAATCCAGACATAATCAAATATATACATCACACAGAAACATACACTGTGGTATGTCACTAGGGTAGTCAAATCAGTAGCAGAGGGGTAAAACTATATCAGAAAAATCAGCCCGTTTCTGAAGATACTTCTTTACTGCAGAAAGGAAGGTTGGTTTTATCTTAGCTTACATTGCACGAGACCCAGCTGAAACCATGTTTTCTAGTGATAAGCTAGTGATAAGCATTTTATTTTGATGTTATTCTTTATATTGTGATATTATTTTTATTTATTTCAATAGCTTACAAAAGCCCCCACTCTAACATGCGAGGAACTATTGTAGTGCTTAATAGAAGGCAAACCCATACAAATACAGTCATCTTTTTATAACAGTGCATTTGTCTTTGAGACTTCTTTCTCCAACCACTCCCCAAAATAAAATGTTCTGCTCTAATCTTTGGTGTGCTTCAATTAACATAGATATGAACATGAATTGATAAAAGTAAATCAAACCAACAGCAACGTAGCACCAGTCACAGCCTTGGGGGAAGTAATTCTTAAACTGAAAATGCTCCCTAATTCTTCTCCATATATTGTCTCTAAGCAAACACACAAACACTGTCAAAAGGGTGAGAAAGAAACATCAGGACTGAGAGGGAGCAGGAGACATTCAAGTCATTCATGAAGGAGACATTCATCTTCAACTGTAAGACCAGCTAAAAGGTGATAGTAGCTTACAATTATTTCCTTTGAACCAAATATCTGATCTTAATTTTCTGAGGGATTATATTTTCAACACAGCTGTAGCTGCCCCTCTGAAGGCCTCTTGAAGTAGATATAGGGCTAAGAAAGCCTTTACACAGGTTTTTTATCTCTAAAGAAGCTATTTGTATAATTGCAGAGTACAGTTACACCATCACTATCACTTAATCCTTGAAAGACTGCAGAATATGGTTTATTTTAGCTCTATATTTTTAGTCTCTTAATAACAGTAGGAAGCTGAAGATTATTTAAGCAGCTAATACGAAATTACTGTATCTTGGTACAGAATAATCTCAAGCAAAAGGGTTCAATCCAGTTTTAGCCAGCAGGACTAGATTTCATCACCAGCTCAGCATTCTGAACCAAATAGCTGCAGCATATTGAACAGACACTGAGAATCTATAAGCACTGCTGAACCACAGCACGTGAGAATTTGGTTCAATACATTAAGAGATTTAATAAATTAGTAGAAATACTCTTATACACAGAATTCCACACTTTATTGGGCCTTAGGCTGGAGCAAAATGACTTTTATTTTTCCGGTTAACAGGCACACTATTAACAGGAATAAAAAAAAATTGAAAAGCCAAAATGGCTTGTAAATTATTGTATTGGCTAAACTCTTTTTTTTTAATGTTCTTAATATCAGGGATTTATTTTTTATTTCAGAAAAGCCTTAGAAAGTGAAATTTGGGATAAAAGTTCTTTAAAGACACCAGGTAAGGGTAAAAATATTCTAGTCCATAGGACCGTAGTGTCTTGCATCAGGCAAATATCTTTTGTTTAGTTTTAGGACATTAGGTATCATTTGATACGTATCTGAAAAAACTTACAAAGTAACAAAAGATAACAAAAGAACAGCTTTTTGGTTTTATGAATCAAAAGACAAAAATAGAGGACACTTTTGATACTACTTTGAGAATTTCAAAATCTCATCTCATCCTCATTGAATATCCCAGAACTTCCACTGACATAAGTATAAGAAAAAGGAACAAAAAATGGACCTTTTCTGTGATCATGTATATGAAGTTGGTGGATTAGCTTAACAACAGGCATTCTTTTTCAAGTATGTTTGGTTTAGAATGAAGTGATTTCAACAAAAGAAGCAACAACACTGGAAATCTTAAGAGAGTACATTTTAAAAGTCTTAGCTAGTTTTCAAGTTAGCAATGCCCCAGTTGTGCTCCACTATGATATCTCAAAGTTTTTCTTCAAGAGCACAATCTACTGTCTGAGTGAAGATTTTTGTCTGCAATTCTGCATCTCTTAGTGAAAGCATTCCTTAGTTTACTTCACAACTAATTTTTCCTCCACTCCAGTTGGTCATCCTCCAACTGTTCTATAGCAATTTTACCACCAATAAACACGCAAATTAATATTCTTCTGTTCAAAAAAAGAAAAGCATTGACTGATCCTGTAACCTCCATCCATTATTAGAAACCTTGACATTAGCCCTAGGCACTTAAAAAATCTGTATTGGTCTGTGCTTTTAAGGTGATATAATTTAAGGTACAAAGTAGCAAAATAGAACTAACAACTTGATATTGTAGAGACATAAAAAATGAACATAAGCAAAAATCTGGAAGCTTATATCATCACTTTAGAATGTTGCAACTGGCCCTTCATCTGCTACTTACATTAGCTGGCAAACACATTTGGCAAAGTAATAGATATTTACATAATAAATAAAATAAATGAATGATTGTATCAAGAACTGGCATATTTTGTTTTTTAACTGATGACACTCAATTCATAACTCTCTATTATCGTCATCTTCCTTAAAAAATAAAAATAAAACAAATAATGTATAAGCCATTTGTTTCTAGCTTATGTGGGGACACAATTTTCGTTATAAAAACAGTTTTAAGCTGAAGAAAATGAAAGAAAAAAAAAAACAGGAGATTAGCTCTCCAAATGACATGAGAAAAAGCTTCGACCATAAAATATTGGGATATTGCTAAATTTGAAAATTTCCAAAATCAATGCACACATTCTAATTTACAGAGGACTTCCTTTTTTTTAACTTAACAGGAGAGTGGCCTACAACAAGCTTTAGGTGAATTTACTACATATGTTCGCTAAAGTATAAAGGGATGTGGAACTTCTAGAAAGGATGCAGAGCAACAAAGATGATCAAGGGACTGGAGCATCTGTGTTATGAGGAGACACTAAGTGAGCTGGGCCTGGTTAGCCTGGAAAAGAGAAGACTGAGAGGAGATCTGATCAATATGTATAAGTACCTGATCAATATGTATAAGTACCTGAGGGGTGCATGGAAAGAGGATTGGGCCAAACTCTTCTTGGTGGTGGCTGGCGACAGAACAAGGGGTAATGGTTTCAAACTGAAACACAGGAATTTCCATCTGCACAGAAGGAAGAGCTTCTGTATATATGAGGGTGCCAGGGTGCCAGAGCCCTGGCACAGGCTGCCCAGAGAGGCTGTGGAGGCTCCTTCTCTGGAGATCTTCCCAACCCGCCTGGATGCCACCCTGTGCCCTGTGCTCTGGGTGTCCCTGCTGGAGCAGGGGGTTGAATTAGATGATCTCTGGAGGTCCCTTCCAACCTCAACCATTCTGTGATTCCATGATTCTGTGACTGAAATGAGCCCCCATTTGTAGATTAATGGAATAAAAGTAATTAAAATTAATCTGGCTTACAATAACAATAGCATCCACACTAACTTAAATCCTCTAATTTGCATGCCTAGTAACCTAAACTCTGTAAAGTAAACAGAAAAAAAAAAATCACTCAGGTGTTCTGAAAAGCTCCCTTCAAAGAGCTTGCTGGTTTCTGAGGCTTTGATTTATAACAGAACAGTATTTCAGAACAGAACTGACATAGAAATGGTAATAAATTTTGGAATCCTAAGTAATAATGGAAAAGACTGACCAAGCACAGAGAATAACCTGTCATTTAATTCTTTGTTAATGATTATATTCAATAGCAGAAGAATTTGCATTCCTGATTCCTGAAGCTCCAATACTTCCTTTGCACTCTTTTTGAGAGTCTTTCTGAGAAAAACAACTTTTTAAATCTCTCTCTTAACTTTTTTAAGTAAACAAGCTATTAATCCTCACATTACAAACACGCTGATGTACGTGTTTAGTATTAGAACAAATACTAAACAAAAAAATGCATTCTGTGAAAATAAAATTTGGAATTGTATTGTTGCCTTTCTGCTACTGCAAAAATAGCAGAAAGCTTTTATTTTATTGTAAAAAAGGTATAAAAATATATAATCTTAAATGCAGATGAGCGTTTTGTTTTGAGCCTAATTCTGAGCTGGAAGACATCACTATAATAACAAAAATAATAATACCAGTAACACTCCAGTCTTGATATTTCAGATGTAAGCTACTGAAAGACATGAAAGGTTTTAAAATGTGTTGGAAGTTCACATTTAACTGGTACATATTTTGAAAATAATATTTCCGCAGAGGTTGAATCACCAATGCACAATCATGGTAATTCCAAAAGGAGGCCTGCTTGGCTCAGCAGCTTTAATGCACAGATCAATTTTGCATTACCTCTTTCTGGCTGTGAGCACTCATTGAGGGAGGTCATAAAACATTTATAGGCCTAAGAATGTAAATTGCAGTGAAGAGTGCATCCTTAATCTGTGAACAGACAAAACCTTGAAAGAGATTTCTCTGAGAAGGTTGTTATAAGCATTTGCTCTGTTTCACACCCTATAAAAAATTCTTTTTCATTTCTTTTATGGAGCATATCTTTTTATTACCATTTGGGATTTTAGTATGTAATGCTAAGTGCCACATATATTAGAAATAATATACAAGATTATTTATTGTTTATCATTAATCTCCTGTGTACCATAAGAGGGAGGGGGAAAACCTCTTTCAATTCCTCTGTAGGTAAAAAAAGCTATTAGATAACTTGAGAAAAATAAAAAGATCAGGCAGTTGAAGAATGTAGATACTGGACTTCCTTCAGGTTAAATATGAATGGAATATTAGTTTATTTAATTTTATATATTGCTGTTTTCTTGTTTGACAAAATTTGCATTGAGGACTAAATAATGTTCACATTTTCCCTCAATATCAAATCAAATCAAATAATCTTTTCAGATAAACATAGTGTGTTCACTTAGCTCCCAATTAAAAAGCCTACTGAAGGTTTCAGATCTTGCAGCACAAGCATCCAAACCTTCCAAAGACGTTTACGCTAGGAAGATTGAACTAAGATTTCAGGATCTGGAACATGCAAGAATTTAGTGATGAGGAAAATCACAAAATTCTCAAGTTCTCTCTGTATGTAAACATCTAATGATTTTTGTTATGCCTTTTTTATGTAGTGAAAGGACTTGACTGAAAGGAGACAAGCATGCTTTCTGCCAGATGCAGTAAATTAATACCAAAATACCTGTATTAAAAAACAAAGATCATAGAGAAAATAGTTTTGAAATAATAACTATGAAAGGCAGTGTTTATCTATAATGATTCAACATACTGCTGCTGTTGTCCACATTTTACAAATACTATTGTGTGTAAATTGTGAAGTGACATAGACAACAGACAAAATAGTCAACAATATTGGCAAAACAAATCAGGAAATCAATTTTCAAAAGACAAGTACTGTTATATCTTGCAAGGATGAAAGGGTCTCTCCTACTTAATACTTGCGTTCATTTTTTCTTCCAGAAATCTAAGAAAATTGTTTCATTAATTCAAAGATGAGAAAAGTATTTCTTTATATAGAGATATATTTCTTTTTATAGAGATCAAATGAATAAAGAGCAGAAAAAAACCCTGACATAAACACACATTAGGAAGCTGAATTTTAGAAGTTGGGGTGTTGTGCCCAGTTATATCTGAAAATCCCTTCTTCATCTCTATTAATGCTGTTCTTTCTAGTCCAATAGATCCAAAGCAAATAATGTGTTTCCTCGGTAAAATGCACACTATGGAGGAGAGAAAGTATCAACAATGGACAGGTCAGAGAAAATGACATTTATTAAGCTCACAAGGTCGCATTTGAATATTAGTCAATGTTATATGATGATTTTACAATATTTACTTTTTGTGGTTTGTACTTTGTGATTTGAAATGATATTTATATATTTTTCCTTCTATAATAATAAAAACTGTAATGTAATATATATAACTTTTTTTTTTCTGATAGTTATTCAGTAAAATTCAAGATCTTTGAGGCCAGTTTGAAAATGGCCTTAGAAATAACAGATGAATCCTCTAATGTCCAGGTAGGCCAAGTGCTAGAAAATGTATGCAAATGCATAAGTGTAGGAGTCAGAACATGCAATTTTTCTCTACCAATGCCAATTATTTTTGTTTTCTTTCAAGTTCAGAAGTCACTTAATCTTATCTACAAAATGGGAATAACAACTGTTTGACAGAGTTTTCAGTCACCGATTCTATTCTTGGCTCTAGGGGGTCTAAGGTAGCAATTACATACCTTTCTGCTTTAGTCCCTTCTAGTATGTTGTGTCAGTCACTATCTCCAATTTAGCTCCCTACCTCTGCCTTCCCAGGTCTGGTTCCCACTTTCACTCCATTCTGCATTCATATGCAGAACTAATGCAGTGCTATATCCTTTCTCATACCTGACCTCTTCAACTCAGTGTCTGCTCTGACTAAAAACAAGCAGACGTAAAACCATAAAATCTAAAAGTTGGAACATGTTGTATCTCTTCCTAGAAAATTTAAGTTTTCCTGTTTGCCAACAAATCTGGCAACACAACTTGCTCCAGAAACTACCAAAGAATGCCATTTCAAAACATAACTTTCATGTGGGAAGAGAGAAAAGACACTGCACTAGTATCTTACAAATTAGTAGAAACATTTGTTCATTGATTGCAAACAGTATGAACCTTGTTCATCAGCCTTGTTCTTACTGCTTTCCCACTGACTTGTAATAATTGAACTAACCAAACATAGTCATGTCACATGATTTTTTAAATATTCTGTGCTAATTTTTGCCCCCTCTAGGGCATCCATGTTTTATTTTTCCTTTTCCTGAAAAATTCCCTTTACCTACAGGATTATATTCCTTTTCTTTTTGTATCTTTTGTGATGATATTAGAGAATTATTTCAATAGTTCTCTTCCTTTCTTATTCTATATTTTACTCTTTGTTTGTTGCTCTTTCCTTGTGAGGCATGTATGCCTTGATGGACTCTTCTGTCTCTGTCTTTGTCTGATTTGGCATTTTATAACATGATTCAAGATGTAGAATCATACCCTCGAAGTATAAGGCACCAGAGTGACCACCAAAATAGATGGTTATCTATATTGTTAAAAATAACTTCACTAATTCTAATTTATGTTTTCTCTTAATGAAGTGCACACAAACACACACACACACAAAAAAAAGAGTTTTAAAAATTCTCTTTGCAAGTTTATTCCGGGAGATCCTTCCCCAACCTTTGTATTTACTCCTCTGAAACACAAAGTAAAATGGTAAGTTCCAAAGAATTCCACTAATGCGGCTTGCCTATTTCTATTAAGTAAAACAAAAATGTGCCTAGCATGCACACAGGATGATTCATACGCTATTTTTATGATAAACTTTTCTCTGTGGCAATGATGCTGATAGTATGGGTATTCTTATAGCTGAGTAATTGCTGATTGCAAGATTGGCCATATGTCTTTTGAGTAACTTTGACTCAGTACTTTACATCTATTATTTTCCCATGCTGCAGGGAGTGAGGGAGAAAGAGGAGAACTTGCCTCTCATGTTAATCACTGTATTTTCTTCTGTTCTTCTATTGAAGTGATACTGGCTGCTTGATTCATAGAGTCCAGGTTCTATGGAGGATGGACACCACAGTGCAATTAACAAGCAAAAAGGTATCAGTGTAGGCAAAAATGAAATTAGCTATCTGAAATTCAAAGAAAATGAAAAAAAAAGAATGACCCTTGGTGATTATACCTAATGGTCACAGAAATGCTTTAGATAAGAGAAAAACTTAGTACGTGATAAGAGGGGGAAAGAAAGTAAAAGTCAACTTTTCTAAGCAGCGCTTTTCTTGGTCTCTGGGTTGTTGTGGTTCCTATAAGAACTGTTCCAGTCTACCTCTGGCAAGCACGCCACTTTTTCATATAAAATAGATCCCACTTTGCATCCTCACATTCTGTAATTGAATTCAAGCATCAAATTTGTGTCAACAATTTCCTTACAGATTGCTTCACCAAAGTAAGCAGTAGTGGACAAGACAGGGATGAGAAAAGGCACAGTGGAAAGAAATATTACAGAAATATAAACTGTTATTTTTACAATTTTCTATTTATTTAATCTGTGTACATTATATTTTTCATCTTTTAGATAATTTTTGTCCTCTTTTCATTTTTAATTAATAGAATTCTGAATTCACTCACTAATGCCATCAGCACTTTAGAAACTGAGATAAATAATTGAGAATGCTTACTTTTTCCTTTGTTGTTAGACATGGGCCTTTTTTTAAAATTAAGGTGGATATTGGCTACATATAAAGTTCAGTGCATTAAACACTATTTTTGAGACCATTCTGCTCAATGCTGTGAAATGATGCTTTGAACTTTTCTTCCACATCAATCAAATAAAAGGTGGTGAAGACAGACACACTTGCCCTGCAATATCAAAATGTCATCAGGAGGCAGAAGATTCCCATCATTGCCTATAATTATCTGTATATACTCAATTATAATTTATAGCAAAGAAAACAAAGGAAAAAAAATCATTGATCTTATGGTGATGTTTTTCCTGTGATCTTTAGAAAATACCCTTTTATCTTGTCCCTAGTCTTGTCCCATTTCAGTGTATTCAGAGCTACCTGTAAGCATCTATAGGGAAATTTTCAATCATTATCAAACCATTTAAGAAAACCAGTAAGTGAAATGAATCTGCAGCCTCCTCATGGACTCATCGTTACAAGGTGAGTCATATGTGAGGTGAGCCACACCAACTCATATGTTATGTTATATTATCTTATGTTACGTTATACTATATTATATGTTGGTGAAAATAAGTGGCTACACTACTGTAATAGGGCAGAAAACCACCCTGAGATGAACAAAAACATCATTAGCAGAAATAAGTGCTAGCAGGGCACACACTCTGCACACTATCAGTTCTATAGGCTGATAGACAATTGGTATGTATAAAGAGAAAGCACAAAGTTTTGTCTATCTTTCTGTCTTCTGTGACTATTTATATTATGTATAAGTAGCTTTAAGTATAAAACATTTCTATTGTGAAGAAAATATATATATATATATATATGTTATATCCTGATATAAGACAGGAAATAAAAGTTAAAACAGCTGTAGCAAGTCAGTCTCCAGAAGCAATCCAACCAGGTCTCTAGAAAGCATACTTAAATGCTTTAAAGCACAAAGTGAACTTCCCTTATATTTACAATCTTCCTTTTACAAGAAAGCTCCTTGAGCTTGAAGTACAATCTTTCCTTTCCCTGTTTTTTACAACCTTCTTGTAAACCTGCATCTTATTCTTTTCATTTCTTCTTCTTAGCATTAAATTGAGTCTCTACTACTCATGTCTAATGTCTTCATTACACTTGACTGCTCTAAACTATGCAGGGCCAAAATTTGACACTCTTTTTCAATTGGTTTATCTGATTAAAGAGGCAAAAATAATAAAAATGATCAACGTTATGAACATAGAAAAACAATCTGGCACTACAGCATCTACTATGTTTACTGTAAAATATCGTCCATGTACATTCCTTTCTTTTCAGGGCTGGCAAGCCTTCACCTCTGAGAGTCACTTTTTACATTTTTATTTCTCATTTCTTTTACAACTTTCTAGACTGCTACTATACTTAAGTTTAAATAAGAGTTTCTGTAAACAAGGATGACCAGGGCTCAAAAGCTCATTTCTGAACAGTAATCTAGCAGATATTCCACAGAGAAATAAGAGTTATGCTCCACAGAACCTTAGTGCTTTAGCTTTGCCCATGTTAGGGAGCTGCTGTGTGCAGCCCTGTACATTCTTGTCATGCTGCTGAGCAGTGTTTTTACCAACGTATCTGTTCCAATTTTCTTCTTGCATTACCAGAATGCTTTCTTAATGATTTTGATCTTGCACCTGCAAAAGCCCGAAATCATTGTTAGGGCAGTGCCCATGGGAAATGACAGGTCTGAAAAAATGACTTCTTTTCTTTCACATCTTCTTTTGCAGATTTTAGTATATCACAAAGAAAACCAATCATAAAGTACACCAAAGGAGATAAGTCTTTTAAAAGCTTGATAAATGCTACCTAATAATTCATGGGCAAAGAGACTTAACAGACAATGAATATGCAACACAGATACATGTCTGATTAGTAACACAGATACCTGCAACTTGAATTCAGTCATCAGCAGAACCAGAATGCTCTTTGGAACAATTTTCAGAAACGGACTGTAAACCACAGAAATGCCAAATCTGAACAACCGAGGAAAGTCATCATTTTTTTTTTTCCTTTTTCTACTTTGTAATTTGTTTAAGTAAACATATGAAAATCAGGAATGGATATATAATCATTTTAGTATTTAGCACTAATATCTGTCTAGATTTTTTTGTCATTTCTCAGCACTCTTCACTTTGCTAGCTGAGTACCACAGCTCCACTAACAGCTTTTTAGTGTAGCTCTTTGTTAGGTAGCAACTAGTATGGAGAATTAAAACTTATAAAACAATGATTTACATTTTTTTTTGTTTCTTTTCTTTTTTTTTAAGAAAAAAACATAAATACTTTGGAAGCACGTATTAAATTTTATTTTTGAAATAATATTGTTCAAGGCTTTTCTTACAAAAATACTGGCAAATGTCTAATTAGCTGCTATGCAGAACCTTTCTGCTTTCAGAGCTGCACATAAACTAAAGATTTATGGAATTATAGGACACAGGCAGGTTGGTTTCTGTGACCCAGGCCAGTTTTAAAGCTCCAAATGCAAAGATAATTTTGGTTGTTCCTATGTGTTGTCAGTGCACCTTAGCCCATGTGGAAAACATTTTCCTGCTGTGTTCTTAGCAGGACACATTCATGCCTTAGATGTTTAGTTTCCTGTTTCTTTAAAAGCAATGTCATGATAATCAGAGAGCATCCCCCTCTTTCCTTCTGGGATACGGATGTGTTTCATCAGTAAGTTGCACAAGATAGTAAAGATAACTGCAACATCTGCTGTCTTTTTGCACAGTCCACCTCTGCAAGAGAGATGGTCTTCTCTTCTCCAGGCTAGTCTTAGCTTGCTTAGTCTTTCCTCATACTTCAACAGGTGCTCAAGTCCCTTAATCATCTTTGTGGCTCTACCCTGGACCCTCTCTACAAGTTCCATCTCCCTCTTGTGCTAGGGAGCCCAGAACTGCACCCAATACTCCAGATGTGGCCTCACTAAAGTCGAGGAGAGGGGCAGGATCACCTCCCTCCATCTGCTGGCAACACTCCTCCTGATGAAGCCGGGATCCCATTGACCTTCTTGGCCAGTAGGGCACAGTGCTGCCCCATGTTTAGCTTGTTGTCAGTCAGGACTACCAAATTCCTCTCCACAGAAATACTTTCCAGCAGGTCAGCCACTAACCTGTACTGATGTCTGGGGTTATTCCTCCCCCGGTGAAGGACCCTTGTCCTTGCACCCGTCCTTGCACTTGTCTTTGTTGAACATCACGAGATTCCTCTCTGCCCAACTCTCCAACCTGTCTAGGTCCCTGTGAAGGTCAGCACAATCCTCTGGAGCATAAGCCACAGTTTCATATAGCCCACAAATTTGCTCAGGGTGCACTCTGTGCCCTCATCCGAGTCATTGATGAACAAGCTGAACAGCAGTGGGCCCAGTACTGAACCCTGGGGGACACCACTGGCCACAGGCCTCCAACTAGACTTGGTTCTCTTTATTGTCACCCTCTGAATTCTGCCATCCATGCAGTTCTCAAACCACCTCACTGCCCAATTATCCAATCCACATTTCCAGAGGATCTTATGGGACACTGTGTCAAAAGCCTCCTGAAGCCAAGGTAGACAACATCCATGCCTCTCCGGTCATCCAGCCAGCCAGCCACCCCATTGTAGAAGGCTATTGGGTTCACTGAAAATGACTTTCCCTTGGTGAATTTATGTTGACTACTCCTGATCACTTTCTTTTCCTTGACATGCCTAGAGATTGTGTCTAGGATGAGCCGCTCCATCACCTTTCCAGGGACGGAGGTGAGGTTGATTGGCCTGTAGTTTCCTGGGTCCTCCCTTTTGCCCTTTTTGAAGACTGGAGTGATGCAGGTTTTCTTCCAGATCTCCAGCACTTTCCCTGCTCTCCATGACCTCTTGAAGATGATGGGGAGCGGCTGAGCAATGACCCCACCAGTTCCCTCAGCACTCTTGGGTGCATCCCATCTTGGCTCATAGATTTAGGAGTGTCCAGTTTGCCTAAATAATCCCTAACTGAATTCTCCTTGACCAGCGGAAAGTTCTCCTCTCTCCTGGTTCTCTCTCTTTTTCCGGGCTCCGTAGTTCATGGGGACTAGCCTTAGCAGTAAAGACAGAAGTAAAGAAGGCATTTTGGAACATTGCCTTCTCTGCATCCTCCATCACCAAGGCACCCTTCCCATGCAGCAGTGGACTGATATTTTCCCTAGTCTTGCTCTTGCTGCTGATGTATTTATAGAAGCCCTTCCTGTTGTCCCTGACATCTCTTACTAACTTAATTCCAAACTGCAATTCCTTTAATTGTACATGCAACATGTAACATAAAAAGATTAAGTACTGGAAGGTTTCTGCTTACAATACACGCATTTAAGGAAAGTCCACTTTGCATACTTGAATCTGTTTCAGTACACTGGGTGCGCTCTCTGCCACCTCTCTTGAATTCATAACCCACGACCTTACATAAGGACTGACACCACTGGACTTTCAAACTAGACTTCCAGACTTCCATCTAACCGTCTTACGAATTACAGCACCCTGATAAAGCCATTTTTTACCGTATGCTTTCAAAATGCATTCTTTTACTGTTGTTCCAGAATACTGATATGAGTATGACTTCTTTGAATTAAATCTACCATTCTGGCCTTTTTCTGTCTCTACATTTCCAAAATTCAACAAGTAGCAAGAAGGAATATAGGTCTGCATCACTCCAGATTATGCTCATTGCAGGGCTCAAGTATGCCATTCTAGAAGTGACCAGAAGAAACATGTTCTTTTTACTTTCTGCATTATCATTCTTTATCTTTCACCTTTTGAAACTCACTAAATATCTCTGTAATTGGCACATTTAAATTATGTCAAGATAGAACAGCTGTACAGCAGTGTAAGATGGATATGAAAATATATGCAGGGTTCAGGTTGTTGAAGTCAGAAGAATATAATGAACTGAAGACTTTTAACAAAGTCCAATGATTTCAAGATTGAAACAAACAGGAAAAAAGAGAGGATACAAAGTCAAATACAAAGAAAGATACATGGGATTCCTGGAGACCTGAAATTCCTTGTTCTTCCCAGGTGTCCTATAGTTCTTACAAATTTCCTGGAGTATTACATCAGAATATAGTGGGAACCAAGCAGATTTCACAAAAATCAACACCTGCAATAATCATACATATGCCTGTATTTCAGTTCCATTTAAAAAGACAAGCTTTTGTGCACTCACAGCAATTCTTGGTGATATAATTTCTAGACCAATATATAATCTTGTTATTTTTCAATGCTTTCTACTAATATCTCAGAAAAAGACTGTTGAAAATAAAGAGAGAGAAAACTTGTCCTCTAAAGTAATCACATATTTAGGTAAATCAGAGTTTTGTAAAGCATATCAGGAAAGAAAGGAAAAAAAAAATCTTCTACTTGTTCAACGGCTTATTGTAATGTTAGTAGCAGTATAGAAATGTAGCAGAAGTAAAATGTGAGGAATGAGGTTAATTCAGCCTTTGAGATAAGTGCCATACAATACCAATATCAACAACCAAAATCCAAGTCAGATCAAAATTAGCAAGTGTATGCATCTACTTGTTTGCTGATAAATAGCAGCAAAACCATACTCCAAAACTTTATAGCTGATAGCCCCAATTATTGAGGAAAATTAAATTAAATTAAAAAGCAGAAGACCCCAATGCAATGTGGTGATGAAAAGACAGGATTTTAATATACAGGAAGTTACCAATAGGTGAGGGTGATAATATCACACTGGGTTTCTGCCTCCCCATTGCTTACAGATCAGTCAGCTCTTGCTGCTCCCTGTCACCAAGTGGCAGGAAATGTTCTCAGAACCCACTAGATTATAGTATTAATGAGATGGATAATAAATCAATGCATAAATCAATGGTATAATTTCATATGGAACAATGATTAAGATTCCTTGGTAGCAGAATTCATCACAGACAGAGGAATTTATTAGCAGAGATTTTGACTTTTACACTGACTTCTCATTCTGTTTCTTTCACATGCACACACAAACACATGAACAAACACACACGGAGGAATGGAAATGTTATGTTCCTAAGCAGGGTGGTTAATTAGAAAATAACTATGATGAAGAAATAATTTGCTTGGTCTTTCTCAAGGCAAAAAAAGAGCAGCTAGCCAATTATATTTGCTGAATGTCCTTTAAATCTATTGCCAAGCTCTCAAACCAAGTAGTAAACAGGTAGTCAACCACTTGTGGTATCTTGCAGAAAGGCCCTGATGTGGTGAGGAGGAATGAGGACAAAGAAGGGATTATAATAACATTATAATTATGTACTATATGTATATTTGTAATATGTACAATATATCTGACAAACGGAGAAACCTTAAAAAACCTATCTTTCCAGGGACTGTTCAACAATGCGGACTACAGAAGTACTAAACTTTCCATTAAAACAATAAAAGAAGCTTTCAGGGGCAACAATTAAGATACTATCAACCCAGGCTATAAAAATAGGTACCAGGCATAAAGAAGTTAATTGGATGTTAGTTTTTACTATCTCTTGAGTTATAACACAGAAAAGAAAAGGAAAAGAAGTATTGACCTTGTTTTGAACAGAATGAGACAGTAACTGCTTATTTTCCTAAAAAATGTCATTGAGACCAAAAGTCTATGAGAATTAAAAATAAATTATAATTTATACATATTATGAAAGCATTGATAGTACTGAATATGTTTTTTTAATAAAAAAGATTTTATTACATCTATAATAATCCTGAAATTTCAGAGTGCTGTAGGAAGATGTGTTTCTTTTACATTTCTCTAATGTTTCTGGCACTGCCACAGAGATGGTACAAGAGCAAGTAAATTGCTTCTTTGAAGTGCTCTAGTACTCCATAAGATGTTTTATGTCCAAGCCAAAAGATAACAGAATAGCAACAGAAAAAAAAAATAAAAGAAATAAAAAATCAAGCACAGCAACAAAGTGTCTTATTTTTCTTTTTTTTTTTTTTCTTTAAAGACTATGGAGTACAAAAAAATGCAACTATGGATATGCTGTAATGCTGTATTTGTTGAGAAAGGGAGAGGGGAGAGGAGGGTGGCAGAAAGCACAGAAGAAACCAGACAGCTCATTATTAGCTAGAAAGATGAATAAAAGCAGACCATATTTTGTCTAAGCTATCTATTTATCAATCAGGTTAAATGAGTCTTTCCATTACAATGAAAAAAGCTAGCCTGAAACTGTGACTATTGATTGATGAATCTGAAGAGGATTAATTTAAGATCACATGAAAAAACTGAAATGACCACTCCTGTTGATAATATTAATCTCCTGAGGAACTGATAGATGTCCCTCTGTACATGACAAAAGAGTAAGGAGATTGGGAGCACGAGCTTTAAAAGTGCCAAAATACTTATCATTGAGGAAAAGTCAGTGTAATTTTTCTTTTTCCTGAGTTGCTCTCAAACCAATATTTATTACAAATACCTGTGAGCCACAATAACATGGAGCTGTGTCCATAAATGATGATGATGATGATCTACAATGAAGTTGGCTGCCTGTTTTGCTAAATAAATATTGAATATTATATGGATATTATTCTTTCTGTTTCCTGATGTTAACTTGCCTTAACATAAACAAATACAATAGTGATGATAATAACAGTAAGCATAACATGGTAAGCATACATTTAAATTCCTAATCAATGTTGACCATTAGTTAATGATACATGAGTGCTGAGATTACTGGAGAGAAGAGAGATATAATAAAATATTCTAAATAAATTTGTGGCATTCTATTAAATTTATACACACACATTCAAGCATGCTTTGGAGTTTTTGTGTAGAGTCAAAAGGTGAAATTGGTCAGCAATCTGGATAATTGCAGTTGGGATTCTCATCTTCGCTAATATTACTTGCTGCTCACTGACCATGTATATGGGAGTCTTCTGGCAGACTCCACTCATGCCCACATCTTCTACAGGCATTGCTCATGCTCATCCTTTCCCAAGAGATCTTTAGTTTATATGGACAGCCTGCAAAATGCTGCAAGTGCAAGATTATTCTGGAATGTCAGCTCTCACATATTTGGGTACACAGCAGAAAATCTTTGGACAGCTCATGGGTGAAGATCAGAGAGATGCTACTGTTATTTTCTAATGTTCTTTTTTAGTCTTCACCATTCTTATAGGCTGGACAATAATGGAATTCCACAGGAGAGCTATTGGATGACCATAGTCATCTGTTTTGCCATCAGACCTACCATGTGTCCAACTGAACCACTTTCCCTGCTAGATCTCAGCTTTAACTCCAACTTAATTTATGGGTGCATACGTGCATGAATTCCAAGTGTTTTGAAAAAATATCCTGTAATCTACTTACGGATTTGTTTGTGCATTCATCCTAAACATATTATTTTGACATATGCAACAACAAAAATGAAAAAGAAACATAACTGATGAAATACAAAGCATACATTTAAATATAACTTTCAAAGAATTATCTTTTTTATCATAAATATGTCAATACATTTACTACAGAGCTGAAAGAATCTCTTTGCCTTTTTCAAAAAATAAATCCACCAACAAATCTAGCTATTCATGTTCCATTTACTGTCACTTTCAGAAAACATTCCAGTGGGTAATCTGCTATCTCGAACTAGACGATATTTAAATAAAATAAAGTACTTTAGAAATTGGTTCTTGTCTGTTAAAAATGGTAACACTTTATGTATATGATATATTCCACATTTAAACTTTCATTTGGAAGTGTTGATGCAAACTGCTCACCTTCAAAATAAATTCCTTCTATCAGGAAAGTCCGTGCAACTTGCTAAGTTATTCTGAACAAGATCAAATGCTTCCTGAATAGGTATCCCAGTGTAGAATTGTGCCAAAATTAGAAATAGAACAAAAAAAAAGACTCAACTCAAGCATGAAGGTTAAAAATAACATTGCTTACATTTTATTTGTCTTCTGTTGTTTAATTTTAAAGTCTGTATTTTCAAAGAATCATAACTTCTGTGGCACAACTTACTGAATTCATGGAGATAATGTTTCTGATCCTTAAAAGTTTACCACCTTGAAAAAAATCACACTATCTAGTTATCTTGTAAATTTAGACAACACATAACTAGCTAATGTGATTGCATGTCTACACTGCATACAGTTACAATATAATGCAATACAATGCATGTTTAATAGCGAGCATGAAGGTTTCTTTCATAATTTTCTGGCTCATTGAATAATAAAATACCTGTATGTTGGGATCTGGAAAGTTGTATTTCATCCTTAGAAAATTACTTTCACATATTGTATTTTAAAAGGTGCTTTAAAGAATACATAATATTGTATTAGTGTGCTAGTTGTTAATATGCAAGTTTCTACCTTGATAACTCTGTTAAAACCAGAGGGAAGCCAGTAGTAAATCTGATCAGTAATGTATAACAACTCCATCCTCCTACTATCAAAAATTCACATGGTTGCAGAGCTCCCACACTGAACTATCAACAGTTCAGAGAAAGAGATCATGCATCCTCATTCACTTGGTTGCACCGCTGCTTTGACCTTCTTCAGCATCATGCTGTAGAGATCCACATGGAACTCTTCAGAGTCAGGGAGCAGAAATGAATTATGCTTACATGTCACTGGGAGAGAAGATCAAAGAGAGACCAAATTAAAAATATTGATGTAAAGCATGTCTGAAAATGAGATAGAAGTAGGATGGAAGACAAACACAGAGATAATAAATAGTTAAAATGTCATTTCTAGTCTAAGAGAATTCTGATCACCCAGTGCTTCATTTGTCTAACCTCTACAGCTTGGAATATGGCGAATTTGTTCTGTTTTTTTATTCTATTGGCAAGGTCAGTGCTGAACAACCTTAAAAAGCAACTAAACTATTAGTGAAAATGGTAAGATTAAGGCAAATATTCTGGTAACTGTGTACCTTACATAAATGCGGTGAAAAACAAACAAAACTTAAATGAATGCCAGTGAATGAGGCACATCTTAGTTCAAGTCATTATGTTCCTGTAAGACAAATATGATGACTAGCAGGAGCTGAGACAAGTGAAATAGAATGAGCAAGACAAAGAATTTGACAGTTGATAGAAATAAGACAAATGTTATGACAAATCTGTCAAGTGTAGATAGAGTCACAATGAGCTAAAAGACAAAGTTAATCAGAAATGGGAAGGAGAAACTATTTCATCAAAATTGTAAGTGGAATGAGAAAGAATATTTGGCACAGTGTCAAATGCAGATTTCCATTTCAGGAGAAGCATCCATCAGACTCAGTCCAGGCATGGTCAAACATATAAATGAGTTCACATACCAGCCAAAGAAAATATTGTTATAATAGTATCCATCATCTCTTTCAGCTATTCATTAACTACTTAGATATATGGTTATAATATCCTTGTGGTAATATAGTACCACTATATTTACGATTTAGTATGTATAAATACAGTGAGGAATACACGTGCTGAAGGCAGTTCAAGCCTGTTGTTGTCTTAAAAATTCCTTTGTTAGTTGTTCCAATTTTGTACCCTATGCTGGGCTGAACCACATATTCATTTCCCCCTTGTTGGTCTGACTCATTTTGGGGAGATATCCATATTTCTCTGAACTCAGGAAGAAACTCTTATACCAATTAAAGTACTCAACAGTTAGTTACCATGGCTTATTTATCACCAAGGTCATGCTCTGCTGCCCTATGTGTTGAGATAGAGTTAGGTCTCTTGTGCAACAGCTGTGATTAGTGAGTTACATTCTACATGACTTCTGAAGTATTAGGTTGCTTTGCCCTTGTCCATCTCCTTTGAGCCTTATTCCATCAGTTGCAGGAGGAGAAAAATTAGTAGCGAAAGAGACAAGTATTGTAGACATCAGTAGGTGCAGAAAGGAGCTGCCATATGTTGGCAAGAATAGAAATGACGCAAAGCAGAAATAGCATAGCCAAACAGTGAAATGAAAGAATATCTGCTCTATTTTGTATGGAATAGTGGAAGTCAGTGTAATGCAAGAACTCTCAAGAGATAAGTCCTCTGCTTTATTCTCATGACCTGGCAGTGGTCTGCCACTATGGCAAAACAGGACAGAGAAAACACACTATGTAGAGGGTGCCCCTTCCTCTGCTACTTACTCTTCCTGACAAGGTGGAGTATTAGTCTCAGGAAAAGTTCACAAAAACTTTTACTGTGGCTGAAGCAGAAAAAAATAACTAAATTACTACAGTGCATTTCACTTAAATTTCACATCCTTCAAGTGGTTAAAACAGAATGCAGGTTCCAGATAGCACTATCATTTCTCACCACGATCTGTAAAGCAGCTAGGCTGAAGGCAGGCAGCAGAGGAAAAGGTACCAAGTCACTCTTTAATGGTAGTTGAAAACTAGCAGTCACGTTTTTTTCTCAGGTTTCGGTGCATTTATGAGATGGTCTGAGAGAGGTACAAAACTGTTTGTTGCCTCTGTGGGTCATAAGCACCAGTGATCCTCATCAAATCCCTTCCTGGAAAGATAAATAAACAGATATATCTAACAAAGAGCTGCTTAGAAAATACTCCAACTTTCAGGCTGACAATTCATCTTATATCCAGTATGTCCATGTATATCAAGGGAATGTGTATACGGCATTACTGTCACTTGTTACCTCCTCTAGAGTTACCTCCTCTAGGTAACTCTAGAGGAGGTAACTCTGCAGAAGTAGTGCAGAGTGCATTTAGGTTGCCATTTTCACCTGAAATCACTTTTATTGGCAGGTAAACTGAAAAGGAGAAAATATTATAACTTTATTCTAGCAAAGACAAGGACTAAATTTGTGATAATGCAACTAGAAACAAGATTGAAGAGAGCAAAGAATAACAAATTGTATCCTGAGATTATACCAAAAGTTAACATTTATAAATATAAATTTATAAAAACATTGAAAAATACAAATTTCACAGAATATAAATTTATAAGTATATACTTCCATTTATAGATAGTTTCCATTTAAAATACTTCAGGAAGGTTTACAGCTACAGAAACCGACTCATCTAGTAGCTAGGGTGCTGCTTCTGAACCCCGCCACCCACTGCTGCTTAGATGACAAGACCAAGCACCCCGACTCATTTTCTGTTCCCAGACAGCACTTGCAGAGACAATATTTCTCCTCCTCTCAAACTACTTACTCCCAAATTTAATTTCTGGCACTTTCATCCATTGAAACAATTCTATGTGGCTGAATGTCTCTGAGGCTGTAAACAAGGAAAGTGGAAAGACCATGGCCCTTCCCATAGCTTCCCAAGTTGGCAGTCTTAGTTTGTTCTTTAATTAGCCCATTCCTTCTATCGCAAATGACATTCTTACTTGTCACAATGTTTGCAAGACTGTCACAACATTTGATAAGTGTGATCTCACCAAGTGCATTTATTGTATGCATAACTTCATCAAAAACAGCAGTCCATGTGTTGGAGGAGGCTCTAGCATGCCAAATCTATGAATTATGCTTTTCGAATTGGATGTCATTTCAGAGGAGGGTACAGGAAAGCGAACAACTTCTCTCTGTAGTTTCACATGCACACCCCTGTATAAAACACATATGTGCACATAAAATACTCATAAATGATTTTGACGTTTTTATTGATGCCTAGAGTAAAAGTGTGGAATAAAATCACTGCTTTTCCAGACACCAGGGTAAAAGCTCCATTTGGAAAACCAAACAGCCTCCTTGTTATGCTATCTGCAAGAGAGGAGAAGGAAAAAGGAATTAGCCCTTGAAAGTTATGTAACATCTGTGATACAAACAGAGTAGAAGTAGAAAGAAGTGCAGAGAGAGTAGAGAGAAGAAGTAGAGAAGAAATAGAGAGAATGTGCCATTGCCTTTCATAAGCAGGTAGTTTGCATTAGAAGTTGTAGAGTGAGTCAGCAAGAGACCAAGCATGGGTGCACTCAGCATAATCTTTTTTTTCTTTTTTACGGAATCAGCTTATGTAAATATAAATAATTACTAGAAGCTAGCAAACAGAAACAGTAAAAATAAATTCTACCGCAGTGGCCTAGTATTCTGCCAACTACTGTTGCACACAAAAAATTGATCAGGAATGCATTGAAGCAAAACATTCTTTGCAGACATTGATAGGTCTAGCTATAGTGCCAAAGAGTGTAAAATGTCTCTTACCCTAAGTAAAATTATCGGAACTACTTAAGTAAAGGGTCAATAACACTGACACAGCTCAGAAATCTTCCCATTTATAGAGGAAATGAATTGCTTAAGAAAGATTATGAGTTCTCTCTTTCTCTCTGTCTTTCTCTCTTTCTTTCTCTCTCCCTCTCTCTCTTTCTTTCTCTCTTTCTCTCTGTCTTTCTCTTTCCCTCTCTCTCTTTCTTCTCTTTCTTCTCTTCTTTCCCTCTATCTCTCTTCCTTTCCCCCTTGAAGTGCTTCAAGGACATTATTACTTTTCTTTGGATTTTTTTAAATTCTAATTTTACCATAGCATTCAGGATAAACAAACAGATAATAACCACTGCAGGAAACAGATTGATAAAGCACATTTTATCTGTTCTGTTATATATGAATATATATTCATATATTCATTGAAACTATCTGACCGAGTACCCATGTTAACTAAAATAGAAATTCTTTTTTGTGATGAGAATAGGTGAAAAGAATACAGGCATACAAAACAATACAAATAAAACATGTTCTCCCTTCATTAGCCTATCATGGAGTGAACATCTGTCATCTACCATATGTGGTCATTCATGTAATCCTTGCCAGAAATTCATCAGTTCCTTCACTGATAACCTGGGATTCCATAAAAACTCTTCTTTCCAATCTGCAGGAAAATGCAGTACTATATTCAAGCAGTGAAAAATAATAATTGGCTTTTACACTGTACTCCCAGTATGTGTCCAAGTGCTTTACAGAACTCTGATAACTGTATAACTGTTAGTTACTGGAAAAGTAGGAAAGAAAACTTGTGTCTCCTGGATGCCAGCAAAAAAACTCCATATACTAGTTCAAATTCCATCTTGATTTTTATTTTTCTTCATAAATAATTGAGAAGTTGTTTTGCCTCCACCACTGAGTCAAAGTGCTAGAGATGAAGAGAACCCTCTGCATAGTCAAAAAAGGTAACCTCAGAGCAGGACTGCAATCTGACTTACGGCTGGCTTGTAAAAATTTTTCATCCATTTTCTCACTTTGATCAGCCCAGCCTATACACCTGACCTAGTACAAATAATAGGATGGGATCACAGAGCAGGGGTAGAAAAATAAAGTTGACAGTAGGATGCAAGTTTACAGAGAAACTCTAAATTGTGATAAAAAATAAAACAACATATAAAACGAGGTAGTTCAGCTTGGGAAAAATGTTATATTTTCAGTCAGTGAGCATTTGATGCACACATAAAGTCTTTTAAATCTACAATTTTCTTTAATGGACAAGATGATTGTACTCCAGTGCCTTCTGTTGATAGAATGATCTGAGCAAAATTATATTCTATTGGTAAAATTGTAATGAAACACAGCTGGTCAGCAAAATACTTTGCAGAATGAATAAATAAATAAATTAGCCATTCACAAAAGATGAAGAAAACCAATCATCAAAAGCTATTTGGAAAATAAGAATATTTTAGCTCATAAATTATTTACACTGGTCTATAGAAGGTCATAAAAATCTCTGACTTCAGAATATCCTTTTATTAAGCCTGTTTAGTAGTCACCTTTGTACTGGATAATGAGGCAGAGACTTTAACTCTGCCTATGACAATGTAATTTTAGACCTTACAAATAAAGTTTCAAATTGTACCTACAATTCCATTTTTTAAATCAAAGAACTGTAGGAAGAAAAAAAAAAAAAAAAAAAGACCTGTAATAAAATGAATAAAAGGTGGAATAAAAGAGAGAAAAAATAAGAACCAGCAGCAACACAAGAAGAAGAGGAAGAGGAAGAAGAGGGAAAGGGAGAGAGGAAGCAGTTATTTTAATTTTAAATGAACAGAAAAATTATCTCCCTTCTCTGAGTGCCTAGCACTCTTCCTATGACACAAGGGAGACAGATACCCAACACCCTCTGCTGAGACTTCTGAAATCAAAGAATCTGTTATTTGAGTGAGAAATGTAGAAATAGGGAAATGAAATAATCTCTTTACATTTATTTTGAATTTGAAGTTTTTTTTAAATAAGCTAATTACAGAAAATACAAGATTTTTTTCTTGTGAGAAAGGCTGAGATATTTCTTTAAAAGCCTTTAGATAACAGGAGCTTCAGTTTCTGGTAGTGAATCTATAGCCAGTTATTTTTTTAAGACATCAGCTGAAAGTTGATCAAGTTATATTCACGGTGACCACTTGGGACTGTATGGGATATTCACTAATGAAAGTCATCAGGGTATGACACTCCTAAATGACCAGCTGCTGTACTAATAATAGGAGGAAACCCTAACTTTTTTTGCTGTAAATTGATCATGGCATTTTGCTAGCCGCACAGCTTTAGGAAGGCTTCCAGTTAACAGAACACGATACATGCTCATGAATATTTGTATGTGATAGAGCTTACACAAGTTAAAAACACAGCTATTTTAAAAATAAGTAAAATGGAAGAACAGATATTTTCTGTGGAAAAGAAGGGTGTTTATCTTTCTAGTGGTAAAAGGGCAACACCATTGTTTTATCTTAATACATTTTAGAAGCTCTTTATTGAATTATTTTATGGTCTACTTAAAAAAATCATAATATTCATTCACATATTGGCCAGTGACTAACTGAAATTTTGATTGTATATCTTCCATGAATAGAGCACTTGTGGAGAAATCCATTACCTAGATCAGCTCTAGTGTTTATAAGGACAAACATGCTTTCCAGAGCTCCATATAGCTGAAGCGCATTTTCAGCAACTACATGGACTAAGAAGAAAAAATATCCATAGATGTACATTCATAAGTTTATATCCATGCATGTTGTTAAATCAAGAATCAATAGCTGAAAAAAGAAAGTGTTATGTATTTGCAAAATATTGTTGCAAATTTCTCAAACTTTTTCTTATCCTGTGCAATATCACTGCAATAGGGTGAGTTATTCATCCTTCACAGTAAATAAGGGACAGTGAAAATGCCCCTTGTTGTAGAGATGTTGCACATACTCTGTATTTCCTGGTTTGGCTGTTAGGAGGCCAGGAAATCAATATCAATGATCCAAGAGTATAAGAAGTACAGATATACAGTATCCCATGCCAAAATAATCATTTCTTTCAGAATTATTCAGTTTGGTTACAAAGATTTTTTTTTTCTCCAAAAATATATATCTGCTACCTTGCGTGTAATACAGAATTATAGTTAGCCTCCCTGGCTAACCAACTAAAACCAAACTTAATGTAAAGACAAGAGTATGAAAGATTCCTGGAAAGTTCTGCAAAAGTGCCCTCATCTCCCTTATATCTTGCGATTTTTTTTTCTTTTAAAGAAGTCAAAAGGCTTATCTATGCCAGGTGGTACCTTCATTTTGAGGTAGAAGCAAAAATTTCAAAAGAGAAAATTCCCAAAAGTCTGATTTGACTCATAAGAGGGAGAATAACAAGATAATAATATTTAAATGAATAATAATAATAAATAAATAAAAATTGATAAGCCAAATTTAATAAAGATATATACACATGCACACACATCATATAGGGAAAAAAAACATACAAAGCAGATAAATCACAATCTTCCACATACAATCAGAAAGACGAGAAATTCAGTAGGAAACTTTAATAAAATTTTCAATATAAAAATTGAATAGGGACTTTATTTGCAGTATCCGTGCTGCGCATTGTGGCTATAGAGGTTAATCATAGCAATCACAATTTCTTTTGAAAAATAAACGCGATTTTCATTTTAATTATGAATAAACGTGTGGTTTCTATACATAAAAAAAATTAATTCTTAGCAAATAGAAATTCAAAGCATAAATTAAAAATGACAAGGTTACAAGGTTTACTGTTTACTTCACTGGGTGCAAAGAGTCTCCTTAGGCCATAAGTCCTTATCATGTTGTGGTATTGTCTTTCAAATTCAGAGCATTAAATGGGCTAGGGCTCTTAGCTGCTGCTGAGGCTTTTATCTCTCCCCTTGGCTTACTAGGAAATATAGAAACACTCAAACTTTAGTAAAGGTACTTTAACTATGCACTAAAAAAGTTTTAGCTGTCTCACCTTTTTGTAAAAGTAAGACAGCTGGTGTTTTCAGAGATTTCAATCAGACTTTGGAGACGACCTCTTTACTGGTACATTTGTTTATGCCATCATTTCCATACATCCTTCATGGCTCATAAATTCTACCCACCTTTAACAGAAGTGGGAGACGTTGACAAGGAGAAAGTAAAAGAAGGAAGGAAGGAAAGAAAAAAAATTGATACACAAGACTATCAGTCACACATATTTGAGGGTGCCAGAGACATGGCACAGCTACCCAGCGAGGCTGTGGAGGCTCCTTCTCAGGAGATCTTCCAAACCCGCCTGGATGCCACCCTGTGCCCCGTGCTGTGGGTGTCCCTGCTGGAGCAGGGGTTGCCCTAGATGATCTCCAGAGGTCCCTGCCAACCTCAGCCGCCCTGTGATTCTGTGATTCTAACCAGTTTGTGAAGTATATGAGTCAATTATTTTAGAGACTTTTATTTTTAACAAGCTAGAAAAAAATATTAAGTGGTAGATAACTCTCTTTTCCATCCCAAACAGCATGAAGTGACATTTCCATGCTAGGAGCGAGTAGCTTAACAATTAATTTCTTCCAAAAGCAAATGTGATAACTTACAGAGTTTGGTTTGATTGCACAGCATCCCAGCAATTACTTTTAAAGGAAGTTCTATGTATTATTCAGTAAGCTTAAGGACAAATAGCAGGAGGTAAAGAATGTCTTTGTAGCAGTAACACAACACTTTAGTTTAAAATGATGGACTCCTAGAGGGACTGACTCAAGTAAGTACCAGTGCTGTGGAGGAAACATATTTTAATGAATGATCTCAATGAAGAAGAAGCATGCCCCTACAGGTGGACTTTTTTAGAAGACTACTGTATTAAGCTCATTACAGCTTAGAACTGAAGAAGCTTATTCTTTTAAAAAAAATCCATATCAGGTGAGCTTCTTATTTTAATTAAAATTTTACCCTTACATCATTGCATGTTCATTTTTTCAACTGAAATTTAACTTTAAAATGGTCCTCGATTTACAACAATTTTTAAAGTTAAATACTTGTTTACAGTGACAAATACACATTACAGCACGCAAAAGTGCCACTACGGACAAGGTAGTGTACCAATTCTCTATTTTGAAGGTCACCCTAAAAGATCTTTTTTTAATGCTTTGTGATCTGCAAAGGCCCTTGTAAATGACCTTTTATTGATGTCCATTCCATACAGATTTTATACATATACACACTTTCTTTTGTTGGGGGAGAGATTGTGTGTTCAAAACCAAGATGTTTGGTTCAAAGCTGAGGTGTTTCAAGGACTCAAATTAGCAGGGAGAATTTGTCCATCACTTGGAAGATATTGCAAATGACAATTCTGCAGCCTCCAAGGCTTACACTGATGAGCCTTTCTGTCTTCACCAAAAAAAAAAAGAAATAAAATAAGGAAATTAATACACTAACAAACATTATTACCAAATAAATATTTTTTTGGCAACAAATCTCACCTTCTCTCAAAACACTGGTTTTCACCATAGTTTTGTAAAATTTGTACTTTGATTTTTTTCCCTTCCTTATTCCTCCTGAAGGGGACAGATGTTTCTTTAATTCTCATGCCTATGAGATATTTTGCCAAGTACCTAGTATAAGGAAAAACCCAAATGTTCATTATTGAATACTGCTGACTCTGATCTTAACCTTGACTTAGTCATGAGACATCTGCATCCACATATCTGGGGAAATATCTAAAGAATCAGCTTAGAAGAACAAGATGCAGGTGTACAATGAGAAGATGATAGCTGAATCTGAGAGTATTAGAACTGATTGATGTGTACAGAAATAAAGATGTGAAAAAAATAATGATGACAGGTGCTAGTCTTCAGTCTTTTCAGAATTTTCTAAATGCACTTTAATAGAAACTGAAACAGAGGATGCACAGGTAAATGTTTGTGTTAGTTCTTTTTTTTCAGTATCTAATGCAGTGGTATAATTTTTCATTTATTTTTCGTTATTCATGGGAATAGCAGATAAAACCAGTTGTAATATAATAGTATTCTCATCCTTTCTCAAGTATCTTCATACTATAATCAGCCTCTGTTCACCATCAAATTTCTCTTGGCTTCAGACCAAGGACCAGTGAATATCACTCATGGTGCCATGAATTGTATGTCTTATTCCTATAGCCAGCATGACTTGCAAGATGTGAATGTAACCTGACAGCATTATCCAATTCCTGTTGCTTCTACTGGAAATTTAATACTAACAATTATACTCTGATATTCCCATTAGTTCTGAAAAGAGTTCGGAGTTGTAATGTAAAAATACACAA
>VWPW01012708.1:97772-118243 GCA_013389825.1 Crypturellus undulatus
AAAAAAAACCTAGAAACTTTTCTTTTTCCAAATTGTAATTCTGTGTTTTTTTTTCTTCTTTTTTTTTTTTTTTTGGTAACTTGTATTTAATGTTATTATATATCTTGGTTACTCTGAATTTTCATAGACAACATAGATATACAGAGCTTGATCCAAGTAAGATATACTTAAGCTCTGAGATAGAATGAGATATGACTAACATCATCTCTCATAATCATTTCTGTCATCTGAGTCATTTCCCTTTTAAGAGTGCTTCAAACCCACTATTTCTTTCTGAACTTGAAAAAAACAATAAATAAGTTCAGAGGAATAGAAAGCACTGGAAGAAAAACATGATTCCCAATTTTTAATAGAGAATGGAGAAAAGGTAACAATAGATATTTAGTCCAAACAATCTAACAATTTTCTTTTCAGTTTTGTACAAATGGTGGGAATACAAATTATCTATTTAAGGAGAACTTTCTGGGAGAGTCTATCATTTATAAAAATCTTATGAATTTGAAAGAGGTAGAACAAAAATAGCATATCTGAAATTAAGCACGTAAAATTCTGTACCTCTATTGATCAGTTCTTCATATCTAAAAAGTTTAATGTAGTAGCAGACGTTATGAGGAGAGATGAGTCATTTGAGAGATACAATAGTGGAAGGTGAAAACAGAAGCATTTGATTTATGTATATAAAAAAAATGGTTCCAGAGGCTATGTTACGAAGCCTATGGAAAAATGCATTATTACTTAAATTTTGACTATTGTCCTTTTAGTAGCAAGGATGAACCAAAAAGAGCAAAGGCAAAAGATACAGGTCTTGGTAAGACTTGGTAAACTAAATACAGCAAAAATGAAGGGGAGAGGAGGAAAAAAAATGTAAAACTGTTGAGATTTAAGACTTCAGTCTTTTTTTTATACATGCATCTACATAACATATGTACATACACAAGAAATAAATAGCATTAGAGAATACAGTGATATTAAACAAAGACAACTGAAAGAAATTAGCAATGAATTTTAGGTTTAAGCCATTGCAGATAGTTTGTTTAATGCCTTTTCTTTTTTCCTTTCTGAAAACAAAGTTTATTCTAGCTTAAAGTTCAGAAAAATAGGCTACTGTAGTGGGCAAAAGAGTAATAAGTCATTATTATAAGTCAACTAAGTCATGCCAGAGAAGTCCAAGTGATTTGCTAATTAATTCATATTCTGTGAATCAGAGCCTGAGATTTAGTAAGGCTTCAATAGTTCAGATCCCCAAACTGAGGTTTAGTGCCTCAAAAATGCCAAAATCTGTGGCCAAAGACAATATCATAGATGGATAATACTAATCTTACCCTCCCCGCCACACACAATTTTTAAACTAGAACTGATGTCTTCCTCAGCCATCTCAAATGCAGATTAATAAATGAATACAAGACTGTCTTCACCTTATAGCCAATTTTGTTTTTTTATTACTTTTTCTTCAAAGAGGCTAATAGAGAAGTAACTATAGAGTACGTATACTACTGATCAGCTGTTTTAGAAATACAATAAAATTTAACTAGCAGAGCACAAAAAAGTTACAAAGGAACCTAAAACAATCAAGAAACTAACACATTTTATGTCACACAAGAAATGTAATACAAACTGCTTTAGCAGTTCACTGAGAACATCTTTAGTGATTCAGAGGTTACAAAGGCTAAAAGCTTTCCGTAATCAAACTTAATCAATAAACTAAAGCATAAAAATCTATAATAATTATAATGTGAAGATTAGCTGGCCAAATGATGCAGACATTACTTCTCTCTCCGTCTTTCCCTTAAAAAATTATATAAGATAAGATCAGCTTTGTTTTCATTACCCTGCTGTAGTATAAGAGGAAGGTGAGAGAAATTGGAGCAGAAAGGCAAAAAAGAATATATAGGTTATTATTCTGACCTTTGCCTGAAAATAAGATCAGTATCAGATGGTTAGTTTGGTTCATTCTCAACACCAAGAACCAAGCACAAATTTAAAGCACTGTTTTTGTTTCAATTGCTTTAAGTGCCGCTAAATGAACATTAACATCTTTCCATACCTAAGCATGTAGCTATACGACTGTGAATGCCTCCTCTTGAATGGCCTCCTTTTCCACAAGGTCTTCTTTATTTTCTTATATTTGCACACATTTTAAATTGGTTTATTAATATTAAAAACTGTCAAGACTGCCCAATGACTTTGAAAATCAAGTTCTGTACAATTTTTATCAAAGTAGGACACTTTTTGTAGCAACAGTGTAATGTATCTTTATACTTCAGAATCAAAATCTGTGGATATACTAATTTTATATATTTGCATATTTCATAAATATTTATAAAAGTAGAATGTAAGAGGAAAATATATACATACTTTTAATATGTTTAAATTATCTTAATCCAATTATACATACCTGACTCCTAAAGTAATTCCTGACTTCAGTAGTGGTCACACCATCTGGGAGGCGTCCCAGTTGGTCAGACTTCTAATCACGTAAGAGATTCCTAAAGACAATGTTACATGTACACGCACCTTATTATGCTCATGGTAGTTACATAGGTAGTATAATTATATAATATAATATAATTATAAAATATAATAACAGTATAATAATAAAGTATAATAACAGTCACAATTATGTTATTTTTGTGCATAAGTATAAGGAGTCATTAAATTTAACTGAGCCATTTTTGACGGGATTCTGAATAGCACACACATATTACACCAGAAAACCAAGTCTAGTCACAAAATAAATAAAATATATTGAATCTGACAAATTAGATTCTATTTATTTATATTTAATCAATCAGAAACACATTGACAGTTTAAAATACAGTCATTTAGAATGATAGATCATAGACGAGAATTTGAAGGAAATGAATACTATAATAAAAAAATCTGGTTCACTGTTACTAGTCAGGAATTCAAAGATACAATATGATATATTATCCCATTTATTGATATATTGATACTTTGGTATATTGATAAATTGATATTTTGAGACCATGTCTCAAAATTTTAGCAGATGTGCAATCTGAACAAGTTGGACAAAAGAAATCATAACACAGAATGTCCTGCTGCTATTGACTTGTACTCTGTTAAGAGAGGACTCTGAAATTCTATCACCAGTGGTATTATGGAGAAAGAGGATGATAAGCCTCAAATCAGCTCCCACATGATTTAAATATTTTATAACTCTAACCAAACACTTCAAACTCCATGCACATATCTACCAGGAGATCAGATAACAGAGCAAACTGTTTGCCATCCTGACCATGGACTTAGTCAGAGTACTATATTTAGCACCAGCTTCCACTTCTGGATTAGCTCTGGGCACAGATTCAAACAGAGCACATTAGGGTAATTTAATTTTGGAAAGAAAAGGTCACAACCTCCTGCCCAAGCACAGAGGGGCAAACAACTGACTTTTTGCTGCTAAAATAGTTCAGCAAGTGAGTGAAAGTGACGATCTGAAAACACTCCTACACTTTGGACTTGGGCAACACTTTGACTCATTGGGCCCGTTGGCCCTTACAGAACTGTACCAAGCTGGGAAACTTTTTGTCATTAGCAAGGTATCACCTGTTTCCTAAAGCTTTTCTCTGCATCATTTATTCCACATGAGGAAGACATAAACAGATATATGTGCATGCTAAACATGCTGTACTGTCTTGCCACCCTACATCTTACTCCATTTTAAGAGGAAGAGCAACGTGATGCAGTGTTGTGATCACAGGTACAATTTGGTGCTGTCAGAGACAGAACATGGAGTGGTGGCAGAGCAACTGTTTTCAACACCCCATTGCGTTGTGCCACTGAGGGAAGAACAGCCTTTCCTGTATAAACTAAATCATTATTTATTAATTGGGTAAAATTCAGTTGTACTACCTCTATCTGAATTATAACTGTCTTTGAAAATCTGGGATATATATTTATTATGTACCCATAATGCTGACCTGACAGAGCACAAGGCCTTTGTGAATGCTGAAATAAACAAGAAAATGTTTAAATTATAATGTAAGAAAGCCGCTGTTTATAGGTTATCCAAAACAGGCTCTCCAGGAAGACAGGAAGCTGCTTGAAACAGAACTTATTTTAAGAAAGATATATGATTCAAATCTTCCAACATGACACCATAATATCATGATTACCCTAGGGATAAATTCTGCCCATCTCATTCTCATCTTTCTATCTACCTGTTTTACTATTATCATGCACTGTGTAGTTCCTTTAACTGCCATCTAAAATGTGAAATTCCATCCACTGGACCCTGAAATGAAAGAATTTCTGTTCTGATCATCAACAGCGTTAAACTTTACCAATGAAGGAATGGAAAGAGAGGCATCTTAGTTTAAAAAAATCACAGAAGATTTATCGGAATTTTGGAAGCTATCAGTTGCTTTTCTCAGATTAGCTATTGAGAAGGATAATAAACACGAGGAGCTAATAGCTTGTGGTGCATCACAGGTGCCAACCCTATAAGATCATGGTGTGCAAGTAGTGGAATGCTCAAATCAGTTCATTAGCACAGCAGAAACCAGAACCCTGATCACAGCAGGGGTGAAATGAGCCAAGCAGTTTGTACATGTGTTTATATCCCGAGGCAGAATTCTGAAGGAGTCATAGCAGTGCAGGAAGTCATCAGACCAATGTATAGTGACACTGATGCAATCGAATCTGCATGGGGTCAGTGCACAGACTAACACAATTTTCCTCTTCACTTGCTGGAGAAATATGCGTATGTATATATTCACAGTATGTACAAAAGTCTGACATGACTACTTGTTGACCTCTGAGATACATGAAAGCAAACTAGAAAGTATCTCCTTTTGACTGAGACAAGCCCCTCTTTAATGAAATACACAGTTATCATCACCAGAGTTGCTTATGTTTGAGAAGCCCAGTAAAGCCCATTAGATAAACTGTTGGGTATTACACATGATTACCTGACTAAAGATTCCAACTAAGTAGCTCAAAGAAGGATCTCCCTTCATTGCTAGTGGGAGAAAATCATGTTTAATGAGTGTTGTCCTAAAGGTTTTGTCTTTGTTGTCAGCTGCCACCAACAGTGACAGACTGAGTAACCAAGGCTAACTTCACACAGGACTGTCTTGAAGAAGAGGTGACGTCATGCAAAGACCTTGACTGAAGTACTTTTGTCCATGCTATTGCAGTACTGTCCTTGCTTGACAGGTCTCTGCCAGAGCTGTGTTTTCCATTTATTTATCTCCTTCAGCAGTCTGTTACAGATCTTCCAGTAAAGGACTTGCTTTTGTACAGGAAGATTGTTTCCACACGCTTCCTCCTTCCAGTGAGGCAAAGGCACTTATCTTTCTGCATATATTTCTCTGGCTTTCAAATTGAATACCCACAAGTTCAGTATTCCCCTTGAAATACATGCCAAAGTGTAAAACATCCATCATATAGCAAGGCTGCTTCCAAGAAAAGCTTCTATTGTCACTTGCTAGTGTCCTCTTGCTCATAAAACAAGCCCTCCTTTGGGAGGTTTTAGTGCTACACCTTGATGGCTTTTGAAAACAAAAAAGACAAAGCCCTTCTGGAAGAGCACAACTACCTGACCTAGTATAGTAGTCTGTTTTCATCCTGCAGATCTCACCAGGGACCAGCTGTATCTACACACTACAAAGCTGGCCAAAGCACAAGCAAGTCAACCTTGGCAAAGACACTTGGGTTTTTGGAGGGGCAATGCCTCCTCTCATTCACTGTTATTCCTAATTACAACTAAGTCAAGTGCAGAAGTGCTTCATGTATTTCCAAGTAGTCCCACTCCACTGATGTCAGTGGTATGACTAAGGATCTGAGAATCTAGATCTTGGAATTGGTATATTTGTCACAGTAGTGAACTCAGAAAACAATAAACATACATTCTCAATGATACAATTTGTACAAATTTTATTTTATCTCAAAATTTTCTTTGTGCATGCAGCTCCTGTCAGCCATAATAGTGCTTTCGTTTCTTTATCTGGTTCCTAATAGTTTCCTAACTGTTGCACTCAGGTCTGGTGAAACAAGTCCCATTTAATCAAATAGGATGTAGTTCATCACACTTATGGAAATCATAAGCAAAGAGATTTGAAGGCAGCAAAGATTGTGGAACAAAAGGTATTAGAAAAAAAAAAAAGTTCAAGACAGTTGTATCCAGTTATAAAAACAAGAGGCAAATTTTAATGTGTCACTTTCAAAACTTTACATTTCTGTGTGCAACAATTCTAACCAAGTCACCCTTTTTTCCTGAGAGATTATATATACCCAAGGCTGCACAGTTAATAGGGTCTCGTAACATCTTTACAACCAGACTACTGCCCTATAATTTAATCTAATTTCAAGGATCGAGATAGATTCTGTCCATTCTGTGGTATTTAATAGTTGTACTAAGGTTTTTGACTTAGAAATGAACATGATGCTCAAATAAGCATCACAAGAATCACAATGTGATTAGCTGAGTACTTGCCTGCTTAATTTGTATCTGGATTCACATTTTCCTTCTAAATTTCATAATGTGTATTACAGATCATTAGATTCTTATTTGGTTACATTAAGTAGATATTACAAATGCTGCTTCTCTGCTTCCCCTGTTGAATGGTCTTTAGACTAGGAAGACAGGAAACTTTAGACATGGATAAAGAGATATTAGAGAGATGTTGGATATAGAATTCCAAAGACTGCATCTTCGCAAGCTGTTGAAGAGGGATGGTTTATTTTCAAATATCTCCTGTTCCAGACAATTCTCTCGAGACCCACTTAACCTAATAGGAATTAGTTCAGAAATAGTAGTTAATCATCTTCCATGCCTGTATTGGAAAGAGATTAATCTTTTTGTTTCAAAAATAAGTTTTGAGTAACGCCATCTAAGGAGACCATAAGAAAAGAACTGAGTGTGTCTTGAGATATAGCTTTGAAGTTCTACTTGTTTTTCAAAAATTTTACTGGGGGCTGTTGGAGATAATGTGAGGAAAAAAATCTGCCAACTGCATGTCCACTTGTGAGACAGTGTGTGAGAAGGTCCTGGTTCAGAGGATGCTGGTGACTTCTGAAGAATGATCACAGTGGCAAAAAGATGAGAAGTACAGACATGAGATGCTGCTTTGGGAGCAGCCTTACAAATGCCCAAAAAGTTTCACCCAAAGAAATTTAAAGCACAATATATTCTCTTTTCAGAAGTATTTTACTATTTTAGATTTTAAGGGCTTAGTCTGTTTTCTTTATCCCTTTCTCAGTTTTGTGTTTTCCATAAGGTGCTGATCCACAACACAAGATGATGAGATCAGATTTAATTTATAAAAAAAATGCAAAAGATGAGGTAGAGATGAGAATGTAATTTTCAAACTGACAACTTAGATATTTCAGAAATCAAATCTTTATTTGCATATAATCTGTGCAAAGATAAAAACAACAGAAAATACATATTTTTTACTTCAAATAGGTCATTTATCTATAACTGTGACTACAACATGACTGCTACAATACAAATGGGGAATGGGGAAAGTGCTACAATACAATACGGTCACAACTGCAGAAATATATCAAAACTTATTCTTGTTTCCAATATCATCAGATATTTGCAGACAGCATTACATGATAAATATTCAGATGTCTATCCAAGCTTTTAGACAGACAAGTCCCTTTATTTGTTATGAAGGTAGCTCTGATAATGAATTCCTATGCATCATGCCCAAAATAGATCTCTAGCTTTTCAACATATATGACTGATTTTTAGTAGAAGTCACCATCCTGCCTATTCATTTACTCTGCAGATCTAAAAAGGAACATTAATAAAACTGTCATTTTTTTAAATGGGGTTATGTGAAAAAATAGAAAGCAGGCTGTAGAAAGCAGCCTGAACATTTTCAGTGAAAAATAAATTAAAAAAAAAAATGTGTTTTTAATCCTAAATGCTGAAGGAGAAATTTTCATAATCTCAAAGGACAGAAATCAACTCATTTTGACAGTTTGTTTTCATCGGAAAAAATAGCAGGTTAGCTACTAAGCAGCAACTAACACGGGTTTGTGACACATGTATGCTGCTGTGTCTTTGTCTTGCACCTGTAAATGTTAGGCTAGTACAGATGAAAAATGCAAAGTTCCTGTCCTCACAAGGAGTTGGTCTAGTGTTCATTACCACTTGTTAGAAGGGAAAGCAGCTCTCACTAGGAATAGGAAGTCTAACAACTTACATTTTAAAATGAAAATTAACATGAAATAAAAACGTTTAAAGAACACTTTTCATTCTTTTATTCATCATTGAAAGAGAAGACATTGTATATCTGACTACATTTTGCAGTTCATCGGCGTCTCTGGGTTTTGCTACCATAATCAACATATTCAAATGTTAGAAAAATCATTGAAGAGAAGAAATAGTCCTAAAAGAAGCTACTTTGTTCTTCAAAGCAAAGAGTTCATCTTTCTCATTTGACCTTTACTGTTATTAAATCTTTCTTTCCGACATAAAATGTCACTTTCACTCACTGTACTATTTTTCAACCAGGTTACAAGATCTTTTGTGAAATGCTCTGATTTTCTGAAGAGCTTCTAACATGGAAATTCCTGTCTTGACATTGTATCTTATCTTTTAAAAATGATATTTAGATTAGTAGTTTAACTGGGCCTATTTTTTCCTCCTCCTAGTTAACCTGTTCACCCTGTACTAAAATAATTTTATGCACCATTTTTGACCTAGTGGTGAGGTGTTAGTCTGGTTGCAATATTGGCTTAGCAGGAATGATGCAGTTTCATCTACAGCTAAAAGTTTAACCAAGACAAGCAGAAATTAGTTTGTTCAGGAAGAATTCGTGATAAATTCCAGCCACGGCTACAGCGTAGGAGACAAGGAACCAGATTACTTACTATAGAATATTCTCTTTGGTTATGAGTAATCTGTGAATACACACCTTAAATCCAGCCTGAGCCTCTAAGAATTATAAAAGCTTTTCATTACCACCAATATTAATCAAAATTACACATCAGCTACAAAAGCATCATCTTCATATAATATTACTGGCTTGAGAATCATTTTAAAATGCTGTTAAGAACTATTATTTTTCAAAACTGTCCTACTCTGTTCCCATTAATGTCCTTGACCCATTGCCCCTATTATCCTTTTTTCTCTTTCAAACCATTTTCCTACACCTTCCTACACCTGCTTTTCCTCTTTTAAGAAACATTTTTCAAATTTCTTGCGTGTGTGTTTTTTTTTTTTTTTCCAATTCACAGTCTCATTTGAAATGCTACAACGAAGCAGATTTTCTTTAATCTTCCACTATATTCCTTATTTAGTTAGTTAACCAGTGGAGGAAAATATATTTATTTATTATTTAACTTTCACTGAAATGTTTAACTCTAGACCACACAGAAACCTTGACAGCAATATGAAAAAATATAAATGCATACTGTTTTACATTTTGAATACAAACAAAATCCAAAGGATTATTTGAATTTAGATATTTTTCATAGTGAAGAGTATACTTTATAAGTAAAGAAAAAGAAATTGAGAGCTCTACAGATTTTCTCTAGGCCATTTGCATACACTGTGATCATGTCTAATTCTCTCATCTTATCTGTGTCTTGGTTATCACACGCATCAAATATTGTTAATGATTTTAGCTCTTGTAATCTGTTCAGAACTGTAGGTGAACAGATATCAGAAACACTATATTCAGGATCAGTTTAAAAATAATCCATAAGTACATTTATGTAATAGCAATCTGAAACACAAATATGTTACAGGAAAGTTCATAGGAGCTATCAACTACTACATATAGAGTATAAAATTTCCCTCCTCACAAACCAGCTAAGTAGAGTAAAAGACTTCATTCTTTCATTCTTGATAAGAAGATAAAAAGATAAAAGGAACAAAATAAAAAGATAAAAAAAGATAAAAAGAACAAATACTAAAACAAATATAATTCAATTCTGACAACTGAAATCACACTGTGATTGTACTTAAATTTTCCCTAAAAATTTAGAACTCAGTCTAGAAAACAGGAATTTTTCAGAATTGTAAAAAACTCTTCATTTAAAGACTTACTCAATTAAATTGCGCAGATAATATTAAAACTTCTAGGGTAATTATAAATATCCCAGAACATGTATCTGAACATATTTTCAAAACAAGAGATACTCGGAGAAAAAGTTAATATATATAGTTATTTTTGTATCTCAAAGCTGACAATGTCATGTAATTGTAGAATGGTATGGTATGGTGTTCTGTTATACATGCTCTCCTAACCTTGGTGTAGTCCTCACTTAAAGGATTTAAAGCTCCTTATAGTATTAGCAGAGTGTTTATAGCACAATGATATGATTATGGATGTATATAAGTCCTCTCATTACATAACATTGCTGAAGTTAGAGGAGGATGAGCAAAAATAATTTTATGCACCATTTGGGCTTCAGACTGGAAATCTGATATATTCCAAATGAGAAATTCATCCTGTAGAGGGGGAAAAAATCATCCTTTCGTCTTATTGGAGTACAGGAAACATACAAATGAAATTATTTTGGTTTTCAAAGAAAAATTATTTGAGACATGGAAAACTTGACTTGTAAGGAATTAAATTTTCATCAGGAAAGCAAGCTTCTTTCTAAATATTGTTAAGACACAAAAAAGAATTTCAACAAAGCACACAGACTAGAGAATTTTCAATAATGCCAAATGAAACCTTATTTTTTCACTAAGCAGATATTATTCAACACATAAAGACTCATATCTGTCTAGTAGGTAAGATACCAGAGTCCTGAGGGCACCCACAGGCCTCAGTGTCCCTGAGCCCAACTCCAGGGCCCCCCTCATGCTTATCCATAGTCCAGGAGCCCATTTCAGGTCAGTCTGGGGCAGTCAGTGTCACCCCTCCCATAGAGGCGCATATTTATGGTTCCTGGGTTGTCCCCAGCTGCACTACTGCCTTGCAGAGCAGTGGGACAGGCTCTGGCTGCGAGGTCCAGCTGCACTGTCTACTGCCCTGATTTGCCCCAGCACCTCCTCCAGGTTTCATCTGCTCTAAGGAGAAGAGATATAAAGTTAATAAAGTTATATATAAAATACCACCCCTTTGGTTCATACAGCATGCAGGTGGTAGTGCTCAACTGAAATTACATGGAGCTCAGTTGAGTTCTACACATCTCTATAGACTTGTCACACTCCAGTTACAGCAGGGTACATCTCCATAACGAATCAGCTGCATGCTCTAGGTGGCATAATTCTAAAGCAATTCCACAGGCGTCTTTAATTTGTAAGTATGCTGAATGGTAAGTTCATCCCAGTCAACTTAGGAAAACCAATGTCACCCAACTATATTTAAAGAAAGATCTAATGTAAATATAGTTTATTCAATCCACTTTTAGAGAGAATTATCCTAATCTAAAACAAATAATGAACAGGTACAGCTATAATTTCTCAAATAATATGGACACATATTTATATTGTCAATAATTTACAATCCAAAGGACTTTCTTTCAGAGCTGCTCTTCATTTCCACTTTTGGACAGCATAATATATGGTGTGCTGACTCTCTCAAGAGGCTCTCCAATAGTTGAGACTACTGAAGTCTCAACTAAGAAGCTCATTTAAGGGTTTATGGCCTTGATCAAAGTCAAGTTGTCTGCACCTTGCTGAATCCCAGGTAGCCCTAACTCTGCACATGTATAGTTTTGCTGAGGATTATAACTTTGCCTGATTTACTGCTTCCATGGCACTGAAGTATATATCTTGTGAATTGATACGTATTTCATATATTTGATATCTATCAAGTTACATAAATGTGCAAAATCCAAGTTGTGAAACCTGAAGAAAGAATATGACTCGAGATAAAACATTTAATCTAAATACACTAACATTATTGTCTGAGTGACAGGAGTTGAAGATAGGCAAAAGATCATGCACTAAGTATCATTGCTATTTTTGCATGTAAATTAACAAAGAGAAGTCCAAAGAAAGCTTTCAGAAACAGGTAGTCTGTTATTAGACTCTCATTCTACCATTAGACAATTCAGAGTCTGTAGGAAATTGATGATCATTTTTAAGTTACTTAAATAGAACCCATTTCTACTAATGTTAGCAAAAGATAATGTTCATCTAGAAATCCCCATGAAAACAGAGTGCATTGATCATACAATACCCGAAAAATAAGAATTGATAACACTTATATAAAATCTCCCTTAATTTCAACTTCTATTTTTCATAATTCTTTTCTCCATCTGAAGAATATATAAAAAGACATTAGATGTGAAATTTTCTTTGGATTATTTTAAAAAACAGTTATATTAATGTTACAGGATCTTAATGATTTAAGATCCTTATAATTTAAAATCCTGAATAATTTAAGATCTTAATGTACAGGATCTTAAAAAATAGTAGAAAGAAAAAAAAAAGGAAAAAATTCTTTAATTCTATATTATTTAGTTTCCTATAGAAATAGCTTTCTTGGAAAAAAAAAAGATCTTTTTCATCCCTATTTAATTCTACCATTTTTTCCAGAAAGAAATACTACATTTGTCAATGCAAGCAATGGAAGGAATCCTTCATATACACATATACACATACAAAGAGTCAAAATAGAGTTATAAATGCTCAGGGTTCAAGTTCCCCTTTCATAGCAGCTGGAATGGAAATGTGAACCATTTCCATAAAATTGTCAGTGTCTTGTGATTTAAAAAGTTATTTTTGAATTTACTTCTCACAGAAGAAAACCCATATCTTCCAATCTAAAATTAAACTGTGAGCCTTATTCTGTAGCCAATCATATGTAAGATAGGTACTTAAATAAGAGTGAGAAATCTTAGAACTCTTAGAACATTAGAAGTAGGTCACAGGAAACCCTAGCTATACTTAGGAAAACCTTCAGTTACAGAGGTATTCTTGTTAAAGAGTTGCAATGCGATCAGCTTTTCCATGGGAAAAATTGTCTCCGCATAAACTGTGGATTAGTCCTACATAGCTAATTAATGAAGCAAAAAAGTTTCTATATCCAATGTAGGTAGTGGAGAAGTCTTTGTATGCAAAACAAGGGTTCCACTTTCATGAGGTTAGTAAAGAAAACTCAGTGAATGCCTCACTTAAAATTGTTTATAGAGGAGGGAGAGAATCATGCAATTAAAAGTCTTAAGAGCATAAGTTCAATTCCTGTAAACCTGAACCTGAAGACTTTGGTATCCTTGTGCCTGTTCACTTCTTCTTGAACAGCAAAGTGTTATACATTCTCTATTTTAAAGTTAAAAAAACAAGGTGCTGCATAGGTGTGTTGATACCTTATTTGCTTGCACTAATGATGTGGGAGAGTATAACGCTTTTTGTTGTTGTTATCTAGTATCTTTTATTTTCCAGGCTGAGACAAAGCAGAAGATGCATCCATAACATTCTCGGCATCTGAACTTTTATTTTCAGAGGCCCCTGTGGAGCAGAGCGATCCTCGTGTTCTAACTATACCTGTGAAGGTCTCAGCTGAATTTGTCAAGACCTTGGTACTGCTTCACTGGCTGGTGTTAACAGCAAAAGATGTTGCTGTTGATTAAACTCTGAGCCCCACTGAGGATGAAATGTGCTTTTGCATAGAAGGAAAAACAAGGCAAGACCTGCAGAGTAGAAGCTCATTCTTTCTAAAACACACACAGACAGCAAAACTAATTTCCAAGTCTAAAAGAAAAGAAGGTATTACAATATTATAGAATCAAATGGAAGATACTTTTTCTAAAAGAATGTAAAACATCTTGCAAGTGTTTTCCATTAATTCTCTGAGTTCTGTCTGCGTATGGTAAAATCCTGACTTCCCACCTAGCTGAAGTAGAGAATATATTTACTAAAATTCCTTTAATGAAACTCTGCCTAATTTACCATTTCTTCTGTCATAATAATCACAAAGGAATGTGAATACCACCTGTAATTGCTTATTATACATATGTTATATATTTATAAACAAATGTATATATTTGTACACATGTATATATATATATGTATATATACGAAAATATATATGTACAAATTCAACCTAGTTGTCAAGTATTTTTAAAGCTTATGATTTTCTGGTAATTCTTGTTTTGTAGTATGATGTTCAGGCTACATAATACAAACTGTAAACTATGAACACTGCTCTACATCTAGCAAAGATAAATAGCTACATGGCATCCAATTTCACCTGCATAAAATTAAAAAAAAAAAAAAAAGTTCAGAGACAGTTGCAAGTAAAGAATCTACTGTATGATTAAATGGAAGTATTGATTCATCTCTGAGGGTATTCCAGGGCATTTTTTTGTGATTTCTAAGGATTAATGGTACAACATCATTTTCAATTAGCAAATTATTATTTCCAACTGCACTAGTTTCTTATATTGCCCTTATTTGCTTTTCCTCTTTTAATTCTTTTTATTTTTGCACACTAAGTGCACTCTGCTGTGCATTTCAAAAGCCTTTGCTTAATTTTTTTTTTTGCCTCAATAAATGGAATTAGTTTGGCTAATATTTACATATTTTATCCAGAGCTATGTTCACTATAATAAGCCAATTCAGAATGAACAACTCCATTCTACATTCAATCGCCATCAACATTGTGTTGTGTAATTTCACACTTATGAAACAGAGAATCACAGAATCATTATGGCTGGAAAAGACCTTCAAGATCATCAAGTCCAACCGTAAACCCTTCAATACGATGCCTGCTAAATCTTGTCGCTAAGATCTTGTCCCGTCTTGTCTACATATTTCTTGAACGCTGCCCACAGGGCAGCTTCTTGGTCACTTTCTATTAAAAGTCATTTTCTATTAACAGGTACAATAAATATAAGACAGCTATATCCTGAGAGAATTTAGACACTGCATTTCAGAAACAAATTTAAAGGATGAATCCCTAAATCTGACATGGTACTTTTAATGCAAATGAATACATTGAACATACCACTATTTATAATTTAAGCAATATTAATTTAAATATTAATGAGGAAGAGCTTAGACACTTTCTTTAAAAAAAAAAATCTGAAATTAGGTATTTTTACTGGTTATATTTTCAGGTTAGCATTAGCAGTGACATCTATCCAATATTTTTACTGCTTCTCAATACTGAATATCTCAGGCCTGTAATTTGGATTTTCTAATGCATAACAGATCTTAAGCGTTAGGAGAATATATATAATCTCCTGAAGTATCTAGATAAAGAAGCTGATATATACACAAAATGGCATGAAATAATCTCTCTGTCTACATAAACATGTTTGGTAGAAATCTTAGATATATTAACTCATTTCAGTTCTAAGAATTTTAGAAAATTCATTCTTGATTCCCAGCCACTTATATTTTATTTAAAATATCTTGAAAAGGTAGTTTTATCTTTTTCCAACAGTCTTCTTTGCCACTTTAAAGACTGCTTGACTACTGGTAATTAGTTGAACAATGCTTAACCTATAGGCTTATTCTCAGCCAGCAATTGGTTTGCTTCTTTCATATGCTATGAAAGCTTTCATATGCTTTCATATGCCCTCTTCTATCAGCAAGAACAACAGAAGTTCTGTTTAAAAAGAAACATGCCTCATGCCTCCTACTTTAGATTAACCTTTACATTATTAACACAATTGAATTATGGAAAAAAATGGTGAAATGCTTTCCTCTGCAGAATATTTTGGTTTCTGCATTTTTGCAGCATTTGTGAAGCTGTCAATTTTAGTTTCCTGTCTTCATTTTTATTTCATGGCTTCACCTTTCACAAGATAAAGCAGTGATCTTCAAAGTGACTATTCAAAATGTCAAACTACTACTCCTTGAATGCTTATTTTTTCAAATGTGAGTATAGGTTCCAGATGGCATAAGGAAAAAAAATCAACTCATTTTATTATTCAGTTATGAGAATTTTTCCATCTGCTGATCAGTAACAACTTTGTATTCACTTTCAAGAAGTAAAGTTAGATCTCTACTTTGAAGTGAAATCTAGAAACAGAAAGCAAAAAAAAAACAAAAAAAAAAAGTGTAGATTTTCACCGAGGAGTTTCCTCTTATACAGACAGACCGTTTCTATTGTCTTACAAACACATAAACTTAAAGCTTTTCTTAAAGGGTGAGAACCATGAGATAAACTGCAGAATCAGCTGATAAACTGCAGAGGTGTATAACAAATTCTTACATACCTTTGACTGTCTTATCTGCCCTCTACAACCTAATCTACTTCCTGGGACTTTCTTTTTTATCCAACCCCCTGAACAGATTCAGGTATTCACTACTTACTGAAGCAAATGGGAAAATTGCACTAACTGCTTAATTACTGAATTGTCATCCTAACTACCTAACACTATCAATTTTATCAATAGCTTTCAGGGTGTGTTTTTTCTGCCATCCTTTTGCTGGGAACACTGGTATGTATTTTAAAACAAAAAAAGAAAGAAAAAAAAACTTTATTTTTGTTTTGCAGATAAGCAATATCACCATGCTTTATAAATTTGATCTATCCACAGCTACAGTTTGCTTTCACATGGAACAAATAACTGGTGGAGATGATTGACAATAATTAAAAACCTCAGAGTTTTCCTAGCAAAGCAGTATGAATCTCAATGCATTATTTTACATGAGTATCACACAAAAGGAGATGACATAAGATATGGACTAGAAAGGACTTCTTTGACCACTCCTGGCGTGTAATAACTGCTCAAGCCAGTAAATCACTTCACATTACTTTATATATATATATATAACAATATTCTGTTTCTATTTTTCCCTTGGCAGCATGTGCTTTCCCTTGTATCGCCAGCATTTACAGATTCATTAGATCAGTGTAGCTTGATATCATTGATCCTAAGAGGAAATTGAAAATGCTAAATTGTCTCCGGTTTATATTTTCCGTGCATCAGGGTCGATAATATTTTTTGTCATTAGTGTTGTGGATGTACATCTCCAGACCATCTTGGGGGAATTGGGTTCAATTTCTGTCTCTTACCTAGTCCCTAGGTAGAGCAAATGACTCACTTATTTTGGTATAAGTCCATTAGACTAATTCATTTATCCATAATCCACCTTCTAACACTATGAGCTTCACTTGTTCCTCACTTGCTACAAAGCAATCAGAAATTAGAATAAACTTCTCTGTGTATAATTCTTGAAAACTGCAACTCTCATGACTGCTTGAGGGACATAGAATATGCAGCTCTCTGCTTATGAAAAATATTAGATCAACTAGAGAAATATTAATCTGTATAAATAAGTCATTTAAAAGCTGATCTGAAGAAAAAAATAAGTGCTTTTTCTTTTCTTTTTAATGGAAATACCCCCCTTTTTATACAGGTAGCTTCAAATGTTTCATGCTAAGCAATGGGAAGGCAGAATTATCCAAGTATTTGTTTAACAGAAGATCGCAGCACTTTGAGCCATGTTATTAGTATGCAAAGCCAGAAGAGTGAATTGAGTACCCTTCCTATCATGGAAGCTGACATCAGCAAGGATATCAATCACCTCTCCTGCCACTTCCTCGAAGAAAGAAACTTAGACAAAACTATTTGTGTGGAAAGAGGAGTCTGCCAAGAAGATAAATCATTATACACAGTGTATGGGAAAAATGTTTTGTTTCACATTTATTCTAGAATAACTCATTCGGCTACTGAGGAATCTTACCAAGAACATATAAGGTGTACTCGCTGTTAATATTTTTGATACATAACAATTAGTTTCCACACAGGAATGTTAGTATATAACAAATAACTCATGAATATTGCTGCTGCTTAGAAGCAAAATCACAAACCTTTTTTACTGCTGATAAATTTGGCTCATTTGCAATTTATGTTTTTCTTATATGTAAGGTGACTCTTAACTCTACGTAAAAACAAAGGCAAAATGGCTTTTAAAATTTTGCAACAGGACTATGAAACATTAAAGCTAGTGTCACCTTTCTAAAGTGCTCTGTTCCTACAGCTACAACTGTTTAGACGTTTTTCAGTTTCATTCTGTTCTTGAGATTTTGCATGATTTTATGTTTACATTTTTGCTTATGTTTTAAATGTGAAAAGGTAAAAACAAGCATGCAGTGTAGTTGGCTGCAAAGTACACCAAGACAATTCCTCTAACATATTAGTGTGCTTTGCTTTTGTCACCCTTTCAGCTCTTACTTTTTTTTAAGAGCATCAAAATATGGTAAAGAGCCCTGGTAAGTTGTGCCGAGATCACTCCTGATCTCAAGAATTATCTAATATGGAGTAAGCGCTGTCAGCACATTATAATGATTCAAATTTGAATCTGTAAAGACCATATGAAACTCTGACTTAATAGCATAGATTTCACAGGAACAATTTTTGAAAAGACATGGAGAAGCCTATTTACATTCCCCTGGCTGGAAGGGTAATAACAGAGCTTCCACAGCTCCGTAGTTACATCATATGCCAAATTAAAGTGGCCATACCATATAGGAGAAAATATTGATGTGATTTATTAATAAAAAATGTGTAGGAACAAGTGTAAGAATATATCATTAAGGTTCTGGGGGAGTTGCCTGAAGGCAATAGTTACCAATTGCTCATTGTACAATGGGTAGAAAGAATTGCATTGCAGCTGTCCTGAGTCAAAAGGACCTGTGCAAAATTCTGTATCTTGGAAGAATAAGCAATAGGTCAGCTACTGGAAGGAGAAGAACCGATTAAGCAGAGCAGCTGAAGAAAATGGCATGGGAGTTACAATGAATTATAAATTGAACAGTAGGTCAGGAATAATGCACTGCTTCAAAAGAGGCACATACTGAAGTGTGATTTATATAAAGAACAGGACAGTTGACAATAAAATGTATAAAGTAATCTTTCCAATGTACACAGCAGTGGTAAGGTCTCAGCTCAACTACTGAGTCCACAAAAGACATAAATCAACGATTCAGAGTCCAGAAGAAAAAAACAGGAGCTCTCAAAAACATGAAAGAATTAGAGATATATTACTGAATAAATAAAAAACTGACTACAAAGAAAAGACATAAATAAGTCCTCTTCGTTAATTTGGAGACAAGAAATAATTGGTTTATGATGCAGCAGTGAGAAAAGGAGGTTTGACATTAGGAAAAAAAATCAGTAACAGGAAATATTAAAACAGAGGGGTAGGTTGTCTGGGGAAGTTGTGAATCCTCCATCAGAAGAGACCTTTGCACAAGTACAGAAGATCCTCCCTTGAAGAAGAAAAGCTCTGAAGAGCCTTTCCCAAGATGCTTTTTCTCATTCTATGACTATGAATATACCTACAGACTTCAGCAACAGATTTATCTCAAGTAACAGGCAGTATAGGCAATCCAAGACAGATCCGCCACTGTAGCTGTCCCACCGAAAATGGATGATCTACTGCTGTGCACATAAAGCAGAGCAGATAATGACCTCGGGAGTCTCTGCTAATCTAAGGCGATGAGCAAAGTCACGTTTTCTGGTCTTATATGCGGTTGTAAAAGGAAGATGGGAAGTCTGAAAATCAAAAGCTTGATTCTCGGGGAGAGATTTTTCTGCTAGGCTGGAAACATCATGAGATGTCCATATTTCAGTTAATCATAGGGCAGTGCATTCTGTCCAGCAGCTCCTGATTAAGCCACCAAAAGCTTATAACAAAAACTCCATCAGTGTCTTACTCGGATTCACCTCCATTTATCTGGGCATGTTCCTAGGGAGAACAGAAATTACGCCACCGAATAATCTAACGCTCATAATGAATGATGATAAAATATCTATTACAATATTGTTGGAATTTCCAGGTTCTGCTTTTTTTTGTGAGGGGCTAGCGCCTTGACTGAAATCTCTTCTTGGAGTTAAAAGAACTGACTTGCAGTAATCATAGAATCATAGAATGCCTAAGGTTGGAAGGGACTTCTAGAGGTCATCTAGTCCAACCCCCCTGCACATGCAGGGCCACCTAGAGCACGTGGCACAGGACTGCATCCAAGCGGGTCTTGAACATCTCCAGAGAAGGAGACTCCACAACCTCTCTGGGCAGCCTGTTCCAGTGCTCTGTCACCCTCACTGTCAAGAAGTTCTTCCTTAAGTTCCCTTGGAACTTTTTATGCTTCAATTTATGGCCATTTCCTCTGGTTCTGTCAGTGACCACCAGTGAAAAGAGGCCAGCCCCATCCTCCTCATTGCCTCCCTTGAGGGAGAGACACAGATCAGGTCCCCTCTCAGCCTCCTCTTCTCCAGGCTGAACAGGCCCAGCTCCCTCAGCCTGATCATCCTAGTCGCCCTGTGCTGGACTCTCCCCAGCAGCTCCACATCCCTCTTGTACTGTGGGGCCCAGAACTGGACACAGTACTCCAGATGTGGCCTCACTAGGGCTGAGTAGAGGGGCAGGATCACCTCCCTTGACCTGCTGGAGACGCTCCTCTTAATGCATCCCAGGATCCCACTGGCCTTCTTGGCCACGAGGACACACTGCTGCCTCATGGTCAACCATGGTCCACCATGACGCTCAGGTCCTTCTCTGCAGAGCTGCTCTCCAGAAGGTGGGTCGGTCGGTCCCCAGCCTGTCCGGGGTTATTTCTCGCCAGGTGCAGGAC
>VWPW01012710.1:1439-42545 GCA_013389825.1 Crypturellus undulatus
CCTGCGTTTGCTCCTCTGTGGTGCGGAGGGCTCCGCTGTGATGGCGAGGGCTCCTCTCAGGGCTCCTCTGTGATGCGGAGGGCTCCGCTGTGATGGAGAGGGCTCCTCTCAGGGCTCCTCTGTGATGCGGAGGGCTCCGCTGTGATGGAGAGGGCTCCTCTCAGGGCTCCTCTGTGATGCGCAGGGCTTCTCTGTGATGCACAGGGCTCTTCTCTGGGCTCCTCTGTGATGTGAGGCCTTCTCTTTGATGCGTCGAGCTCCTCTCAGGGCTCCTCTGTGATGCGGAGGGCTCCTGCGTTTGCTCCTTTGTGATGTGGAGGGCTCCTCTGTGCTGCAGAGGTTTCCTCTCAGGGCTCCTCTGTGATGCGCAGGGCTCCTCTCGGGGCTCTCCTGTGATGCGGAGGGCTCCTGTCAGGGCTCCTCTGTGATGCGGAGGGCTGCTCTGGATGTGGAGTGCTCCCCTGTGCACCTTGTGTGCTGGTTAGCTTTCATCAGCTTTCTTGATATTATAAAGGAAAGTATTGTAAGTTGTTTTTTTTTGTGTGGATTACTTAAGTGTGCATTTTTAAAATAAAATACACTCTGAAGTTAGCATAGAGTGTTCTCTGTTTTGGTCTGTTGATGTAGAGACATTCATAAAGTATTTCATAGTTCATTGCCTTAAAAGGCAATCATTTTAAAGTCATGTGAAAGATACAGTCAATATAAGTAAAATAGTGATTTAAGTAGAAGTTGTTCACTAAGTTTTCCTTTTAATCTTCAACGATTTCTTTCTTCTAAGGAGTTTTTAAAGCTCTTTTTGGTCATGGTGTTTAGGGTTCTCAAAGGATCTTCGCATGTTTCCTTCATTTGAATTGCTCCATTGGATTTTGCATGTGTAACTTGGGTTGTATACATGTTCTTTAAAAAGTAAGAAAAAGATCAATTTTCTGCATGCTTTCATTTCCCCTTCCCTGAATTCACCCTCTTGCCAGCTAAGGGGTCAGAGTATGATGGCTGAAATGAGTGTCAATGCGTTGGAATAATTCTTTCCCTCCCCCTCCCCATATATATATATATATTTTTTTCTTTAAGCATGAGCGTGGGAGGCATGCCTGGAACTTCCAGTCAGTAATGCTTTGCAGACAATGAAACAGTAGAATTTCTGGGCCATTAAGCTTCACTTTAAGTATCTTATGCTTTTCTCACTATTAATTATGAGGACATACATCAGTCTGCAGTTATATGATTGTACCTATAATTGTCCATGCAGTCTCACTGTCTCCCCTCTCCTCTCAAATGGTACAAATTCACACTTTCTTGTTACATATAACTAGTTCTTTGTTTTTGCCCTAGATTTCCTCTTTCTCGAGTTTTTTTAGCTGATGGTATCAATGAATCTTTGTATACGGAAAGTCGGTAAACTCTTATCTATAACCCACAAGACACGTACTATGTATGCTATTTTTCATGCCATTTCTGGTGTTATATCAGTAACTGCCATTTTTATTCCCTAAGCATTTTTTTTTTAAGAAAAAAATCTTTCCTCATTTTCTCTTGCTTTGTCAGCTCTTGTATAAATTACTTTGTGCTATGACTTCCTAATTTAAAGAAAAAGATCAAGTATTGTTATTTTTTGATTTTCTGTACCCTTGCTCACCTTGATTGTTTAACTACAACTTCGTGATGATCAGAGGTAAAAATGTCTCCCTTATATCTTTTAAGAGAAGTCATCTTCTTTTCATGACATTTGAATCCTCTAGGCTGCGATTAAACACACCATTAAGGAATCTGTGTCTTAAGGCAAGTGGCATGTGTTCCACCTCTGTCACAGACAGGTTTCTGAAAAAGTTCAGAGTGCGTAAGTCATTATTTTAAGAACTTTCTTTAGTCCTATAACTACTTTTATTCTAGATTTGTGAGGTATGTAATTTCAGTAGGTTCTTCTATGAATGTAAGCTCTGGTAGTTTTTATGTGTACACAGAATAATTATGTTTTCACCTTTCTTACCTCAGTTCCCTCCTTTTTTTTAAACCTATTCTTCCTCCAAAGGTGAGGACTATCCTAGCATTTTCGTTCCTTTGCTGTTTTAGTTTGCATTGTGCCAGCTTGAGTGGATGCAATACAAGGACACAAGAGCTGGCATTTCATCCTGAACTGTGATCCCTTAGTTCATGAAAGAATTTGGCTTGCAGAGTTGCAGAGCACGCTTAACAATATGTGGTTAAAAAAGCTTATATTCATAAATTATATCAAAATTATTGTGTTAATAAATTTGTATCTTAAAAGTATATTTTATATAATCTTATCCTAGCTTTTATGTACACCATGATCTCTTCTGTACATGAAATCAAATCATAACATGATGGATTTTTGCGTGCTCTTTGCAGGCTTTTGTGTTGTGGATAGCCTTTGCTGTCAACCTGCGGGCTGACAGAGCTCTGCTGAGCCAAGCAGACCTGCCAGCGAATGACTTTGTATACAGCACATAGGATGGTTGTCACCAACTGATCTCTGTGATTAGTGATCTCCAATTTTCAATCTAGTAAACCAAAAGGGACCTTTCTCTTGATGGACTGCTGCACAAAGTTCTCTGATCACGCACACATAAAAATACAAATGCATACTTTGAGCCCTGTGTGTTGTTCTGTTGGGCTTGTTTAGTCAGTTGTCACATGTAACTGTATAGGTATTGGCGAGAATAGCACTATTTTCCACTTATGTTACTTCCCTTTTATAACTTGCATGCTAGTTCGAAATATATGGAATAGCTGTTGTCTTAAGAAAAAAATGTTTTGGAATGGTTTTTACATGTACATGGTGTAACAGATGTGTGGAAAACACAAAGTTGCGCACTTGAGACCTAGACTGAAGAGAAATGAACAATTATTTGGACTGATCTTGAGAACAGAATTTTATGACAAAAAATAAGCCAGGCAGAGTTGCTTTTATATGACCATAAGTAGTTTTGTGTAGTGTCAAGATACTTTGATTGAGATAGATTCATTGTGTTTTTTAAGAGGAAGTGATTGAGAAGACAGAGAAAAGACTCATTATAGGTAAAAATGATTTCCAGAATGTTAGATAATGAGGATCACTTCAAGGCAATAATAAATTAAAATGCTTTTTTGTTTTCTAATGTTCTGTAGCTCAATGGCTACCTGCTTTCAGTGGGAAAAACTCATAAAATGAAACATTGGGTGAAAAAAGATTTACAAAAATATGATTTATAGAAAATAACTTTGCAGTTTCTAAGTTATTGTTTAACTTTTCTTTCCTCAGTGTTGTGATTAAGAAGTAGGTCAACAAGACCACTTAAATAGGTTATTCCACAGTGTGGTTTAAGTTAGTGCTAGTGACAACTGTATGAAGTGCTATGCATTTTTTTTCTTCTGTTATACCATATTGGTTAAATTTAGACTTGTTCAAAGTGGCTGTTAGGTATAAGCCTTCAGGCAAGTCCTCAGATCTTTCAGTCAGTGGGTTTTTTTGTTGTTGTTTGAGCAGCTATTAACATCTTGGCACTGTATTTGCAAGTAAAGTGTTTTATTTGAACATATTATTAGAGTACTAAGCATTAATACTGGTATAGTAGCAGTGTCTCTTCAACCACATTTACAATACAGTCCCAGGTTCAAGAGTAGTACATTGCCCTGAGTTCAATATTGTAGCTTTGTTTAGTAATCCCTCTAGAACAGTGATTTTAATCTAGAAACAAGTTGAACCCTTTAAGCATCATTCAGAGGCACTGCCCTTGTAATTTAGTAATGATAGGTCTGGTAGTTTCAGCTGTGTAAATGGCATGAGATGAAAGCATATGGCTTTTGCAGCCCTGTTCTTGCTTCAAAAGCTGATTTCTGGCTCAATCTCCCTCTGCTTCGTGTGAACTGGCAGACATAATTCTGGCCCTTGAATTTGGAGGTACCAAATATTGAGCCGAGGAGAGAGCAGAGCATTCCTGACCAGTGAGCAACCCTTCTCTCTCTGCTGGGCAGCAGTGGGGACTCATCTTGGCCCAGGTTGCAAAGATAGTAGCAGATCAGGGTGAATAATGAGGAAATCTACTAACGTTTTGACAGTTTCTAAATAGAGTTTTGCTTAGATCATGCCTGTACCTATTTTATCAACTTTTTTTTGTGTGTGTGAAAGTCTGAGAGTGAAGTGTTTGTTCATAAGAATGCTTGTGGGGAACTATTTTTGAACTCTATTCATGATTAATTTAATCAAAACCCAGTTTTTTTCTTAGTGCAAATGTAGCTGATTAATGACTGCCTCATAAGCGAGGAAACAGAAAGAGAGAATAGATCAGTGTGTTAAATTCGAGCTCATTCTTTTTTGAAATTCTACATAATTCATTTACACCAGCATGTCTTCAGCCTTTTTATATCCTCTTGTTCCAGTAACGATATCCTTATCTCAGTCTCCTTCCTGCTCTGCTCTCATTGTGTGCTATTCTGTTATGAAGATTCTAATTCTGTGTTTGCTTTGAAATATCTGACTACCTACCAAGTGTGTAATATAGGAGAGTGCTAGCATCCCATGTACTTGGCTTGCATGTGTGTGGCTTTTTTTTTTTTTTAAAAAATAAAAGGGGGGGGGGGGGGGGGGGGGGGAAGAAAACAAAAAAAAAAAAAAAAGGACGGGTTTGCATTTCAAATGAGAATCGTGATGATTCTAATAGCCCTTACTTCCTGTGGGAATTTGTTCTAGAGCCCTAGCCTTGCTCCTAGCAAATGCCCTGTTTCAAGCTGGGCAGCTTGAGGCTACAGCTTAATTCCTGGGGTAGTCCAATAAATACTGCTTGTCAGATCTTGGGCCTTACTTTGCTCTGGTCTTTCCCCAGATTTTTAGTAGGGTAGTGTAATTGAAAATCCTGAGAAACTGAGGCACAGAAACAGCTGCTAGCACATGGGTGAAGCGCTCCCCCTCTTCCCCTGCTCTTTCTTCTAATGCTGCTGTTGCTGAAGTGGCTTTGCCTTGCTGCTCTGATAAATCCTGAGCTAGTGACAGAGAGAAGTGAATAACAGGGGAAGACTGTTCCATATATTCTAAGGTATCTTTGGCAAAGTATGTCATACTGAGCACAGTCCAGCCAGGGCTAGCACAGATACTCAAACAAGCTAGTTTAAAATTCACTTGGATAGCCTACATTGCTCTCGAGTCAACTCTAAATTGCAGAATTTGGAAGAGCACTTTGGCATATTTTTGTATCCCTTTGCACCAGATTGGAGCATGTGTTTAAATAAGCAAACAAGTATGTTTCTAATCAGGAATAATTTCCTAGTTTGGAACTCTGTTGCAAGCGTGCGTGGTAATGCGGACCTTCATGTAGTAAATTATTTTGAGCCTTTTTGTGTGAATAGCATGATGAGCTCTGTATGGTTGGGCAGGGTTATATGATGCCACAGCTAGTTACTAATACTACACATAATTTGAATGTACAGCAGATGTATATTTTACAGAATGAATTGATCTGGCAATGATCTTATGATTGATCTCACAACTTTCCTTGAAGCTTGAGAGAACAAACTCGCCAAAGAATTTGAGAGATGATACCATCTTGAAAGGTTATTTAAACTCAAAGAACCCTTTAAGAAGTAATTAAGTTTTAAGACTATTTTAGGATTATGAAAGATTTAAGAGCTGAAGAAATAAATCTTTATTTGAAATAGTATCAGTTTTTACTAACTTCCAAGAATATGAAGGATATTTTAGGAGTATCTCCTGTTTTGCACTGAAAGAGAAACTCTAAAAATGCTCTGAGAACTTAATGCCACAAGAATATTGACAATTTATTCTGTCCGTGCACTAACAGACTACTTATTCATGAATATCCTATTTCCTTGGGCAAGTAAGGAGGCATTTAAGAAAGATGAAAAATATATTCCATGATACAGCACCAAGTATCATGATGTATGTATCATATGTAAGTATCAAGATCGTGAGCCACACTATTCCTGCCTTGTGCTGACCTCACCATAATTTCATGACTGAAGTAATGAAGTTTCACCTGGAAATTGTATTAAATTTTCTAATATTCCCTTAATTAGAAAATGAAAGGTGACAAGTGTAACTTGTAGTAGTTGACAGAACTCTTTCTGTCCTTAGAAGTGAGACAAAACAAGCTAGTCACAAAAATGTTTCCTGTTGATTCCAATATGGTATGATTCTAGTTGAAACAAATGTTTCGGTTTTATTTCAGGTGATCTGGATGATGTATATGGGAATCTGGCTCCACTGCAGCACTATGAGAAGTTTGTGGGGTTTGGTTTTGTTTGTTTGTTTTTTCTTCTCTTCCTGGTGAAACCAGGGCTTAGTTCCCCCAGAGATACAGGCCTGGGCTCTCCATACATACAGATAAGTTTATATCTAAATGTTCGGTAGAAACTGGCTAAGCAGTTTGATCTGAATCACTATCACTCTCCTGAAGGCAATAGACTGATTATCAATCATCAAATCATTATGGTTGGAAAAGACCTTCAAGATCGAGTCCAAGGGGGTGTAATCCCGTTGACACCATGCCTGCTAAACCATATCCCTAAGTCCCTCATCTACATGTTTCTTGAACACCTCCAGGGATGGTGACTCCACCACTTCCCTGGGCAGCCTCTTCCAGTGTTTCACCATTTCTTCCATGTAGAAATTCTTCCTAATGTCTAACCTGAACCTCCCTTGGTGTAACCTGAGGCCCTTTCCTCTTGTTCTCTCTGTAGTTATTCTGGAGAAGAGATCAACCCTTGCTTCACTACAACTACCTTTCAGATAGCTGTAGAGAGCAGTGCTCTCCCCTAAGTCTTCTCTTTACACTAAATAACCCCAGCTCCCTTGGCCGTTCCTCACAAGGTCTGTGTTCCAGCTCCTTCACCAACTTCAGTGCCCTTTGGACATGCTCTGGCACTTCAGTGTCTCCCTTGCAGTGAGGAGCCCCAAACTGAACACAGTATTCAAGGTGTGGCCTCACCAATGCTGAGTACGGGGTGGGAATGATCACTTCGCTGGTCCCGCTGGCTACACTTTTCCTGATGCAAGCTACCTGGGCATGCTGCTGGCTCATGTTGAACTGGCTGTTGACCAACACCCCCAGTTCCTTTTCTGCCACACTTTTCTCCAGCCACTCTACCCCAAGCCTGTAGTGTTGCATGGGGCTATTGTGACTGAAGTTCAGGGCCCAGCACTTGGCCTTGTTGAACCTCATATAGTTGGTCTCCGCCCATCCATCCAACCTGCCCATATCCCTCTGCACAGCCATCCTACCTACCCTCAAGCAGGTATCCACTTGTGGATGTGTGGCTTGGTGATGTCTGCAAATTTGCTGAGGGTGCACTCAATCCCCTCATCCAGATCATGGATAAAAATATTGAAGAGCACTGGTTCTAACAGACTCCTTATTCCCCCAAGGCATTATGTTGTCATTTACTTCTAATTATATAGTTTTTAACTGAAACTGTTCTTCATATTAGGAACACAACACACACACACACACACACACACACACAAATACTAGCTAACCTGGAATTCTGGGGAATGCAGCTTCTGGTAAAGCTTGTAAGTTGAAAGAAATAGTGTTTCATAATGCCTTTGTCATACACTTTTTTTTTTTCCCTACATCATTACTGTCCCTATGGGAATGATGGACGACAGAATGATGCTCTCATTAACTAAAGTTGTTACTCCTAAGTCCTCCAAAGATTTTAATATGAGAGTTTATTTTATGGGGTCCACTTAGAGAATCTGCTCATGGTGCTTTGTATCTTTGCCAATGCAGTTCTGAAATTCATAAATCTTCATGGCTCTGGGATTCCCAGTATATCCCATTATGATGAAAAACGTGCATTTGATGGATGAAGTGTAAATACTGTATAGAAGTTCAATAAATTGCTTCATTGTTGACTGGTGAGTTACATTTTTATGGCACATAAATAAAGCAAAGCAAGGAGAACTAAAATATAAGAAATAGATGTGTGTATATATCATTTATGTTATCTGGAATGAAACTGTTCCTACGGTGGTGACAAGCATCATTGTCAGTTTGCATTCATGTCTCAAGTTATGCCACTCAAAAGGAGGCTGGCTGTTGTTGTTAGTCTCAAATCCTGTCATCCATCAACTCTTCATGGCAGAGTAAACCATGGGAGTCGATAACCAAGAGGTGCAGTGTATCATTTATCAGCTTGGCAAAATTTGTGGGAGGAAACTGTATTTTCCATTATACCAAATTTATATAGTTAAAAGAAATGAAGCTTTTGGTTGTGAAAATTCCCCATGGTTTAATCAGACCAAAAATAAAAAAAAAACGCTTGTGGCTGTTGAGGGTTTGGGGTGTTACTTGTTAGCTTCTCTTTGACCACTCTGGGTCTTCTGCATGATACTTTGCCTCCTTACTGATTCAAAATGAAAATACCCTCTTGAACTTGAAGCAGATAGGTATAAGACCTTACTCCAGGAAGGAACCTGGGCTGTCTGATAAGAGGTTAGAGATTAGATTCACTCAGGTCTGCATTTAAAAAAAAATGCTGCCTGTGTTAGCTACAAGAAACTAAGAAATGTAGATTATATCCAACTATGGCACTTAATATATTAACACACTTCCTTTTGGTAAGGGGAAATGAGTTACTTGATCTTGCATGCTAATTCACGTAGCTATTTCTGAGCATATCAGGAAAATCTAGCTATGCTTGGCCTTTAGAAGGCAGCTGGATGTCTGGGGCTGCTTACGATCTCAGAAGAGGTGTCTTTTGTAAGAAGGGAGCAGTCTCAGCCTTTCTGCTTGGTGAAATTACTCCATCTCAGTGCCCTTAGACACTTTGACAAGGGAGTTTGAGGCTGCTTAGCAGTTTGCTGAGTGAACCAGAGAGTAAAGTTGCTGCTGTGGTAATGGGGGCATGAAGCCTGTAAGAGATGGACACCAGAACCTCTTCCTATTACACAGCTGTTCTGAGCCATAACAGCACAGACGGTTTTGCTGATGTGCTAGGGAGAGGTGTTGAAAATTTTCTTGTCTTCCATCTTGTTTCTGGCACTGCAAAGAACTTCACGTGCTTTATTTTTTGATCTTTTCCTAATGCGTGCTCCTTTTCTATTGTCTGTGCTTCTTCCTGCTCCTTTCCCCCCATGCTTTTGCTTTCAGTGTTTTGTTCTTGCTCTTTCTCCATTCTCACTCCCCTTTCCTCAGCAGTGACAGGCTCTGCTGCTATAATGACATGTGAGTTATCAATTCAAACACTAAGATAATCACTTAACAAAGGCACGATGACAGATGTAAAAGAGCTTTGTAGATCATTGCATCTGTCCTGCTGTGCTAAGTGTTATTTTGTATCATCCTTGTTATAAATATGTTAACTCTATAAAACTTATTGGGGATGATTTCTCTGCTCATCTGCATGATCAGTGTTTGGAATCTTATTTCCCTTCTGGAGCATCCAATCTGCATTTATTAAGGTCTCAGGTATGACCATTTCCTCTTAAGGCTGTACTACAATTTAAATTCAACGACTTTAGCATTAGGTAAAACTGTCCAAGTCCCTTTTCTTTCCGAAAAAGAGGTAATATTTTGCAAGAAGCCTATAATATGGAGAGAAGAGTGTGAACAGAAAGCCTGAGAGAATGCTTTAGACTGCCATATATAAAAATACTAAGGTATCAACTTTTAAAGGAAAAAAAAAAAGTCATTGAATTTAAATTCAAGTATCAAAAGCCCCACACATTTATGAAACTGTTCGCATAAGTGCCCCTCTCCTTTGGTTGACATTTGCATGTGCATGATTGTTGGGGGACATAGGGAGACCTTCACAGGCCTCAAGTGAGGCCTAGGTCCGCGCAGGCCTCGGGCTGCCCAAAGGTGACCGTGGTGCCTGCACGTGCTCAGTCATGCCACTTGGCATGTCTGAGCAGTCTTGCAGAGCACCAGGCGGTTCATCACACCCATGAGAGAACATTCTGGCAGCCCCAAGGTGGGGGCTAGGCGCTCCCTGAAGGCGGGGGCCGGAGCGAGCCGCTCCGGCCAACCCGCTGTGTGACAAGGGAGCGCAGCCAAGGAGGACATCTTGGCAACAGCCCTCACCCAATCATGTATCTCGCTCTTCCCGTTCGTCATATAAAAGCTTATCTTAGCTGTAATAAAGTGGTCGGCTGACCCCGAGCCGTATTGGTTACGTCTTTTGTCAGCCGTCCGGGTGTTTAGGCAGTCGGTGCTTCCTGTCCGCACGTAGGGCGCCGTCGGTGCGGCTGAAGTCCTGCAGTGCACCCCACGACCTCCTCACCTTGGGTGGGTCCGACCCGGCTGGGCCAGCCCGAGAGAGTGCCCCGGCGCGGCGGTGTCCTCCTTCCAGCCCGCGACCAGACATCGAGGGGATCCAGGATCTCGGAGGGTGAGACAAGCCGGTTCCCTGGGGGGGTCCAAGATCACGCTCGGGAGCGTCAGCTCGTTGGCCAGGCCTGAAGACCTGCGGCCTAGAGCCCCAAAAACGGGTGTGAAGCTCCTGCTGTGGAGGTCTATGAGGTGGGTAGAACTGCAGGACTGTAAACATGGCAGGGGTAGATGTAATTCACAGGATGCTTGATGCTTAATTATTCATTCAACCTAACCCCCTGAAATGGGTGTAACCTGGACTTGGACTTTGGCCATTGAAAGTGGAAGGATGACAGCGGCAGACCGGAAGTACCAGTGCGTAGCTTTCAGAAAGACCGTTGCATCCCTGCATTACCTGAAAAAAGAAAAGTAACGTCAGCCCTAAGAAGGAAGCAGACCTCTACCTTGATGCATAAGCCCAATAGAGAGGGGCAGAAGATGCAGCCTGTAGGGGCAGGTTTGGTGCGTTCTCATCTGTTAATAACACAGCCAGTGCAGCTGTGTGCAAGCAGGGTCCCTGTGTGCTAAAATGGGTCTCAAGGCATATGTGTAAGGTGGATCTGGGAGTGTTTCCCCTAAATACTAACGAGAGATGAAATGAATGAAAGGGGTGTAGTGGGAGTAATGCCACATGTGTCTCGGCTTGGCCTTGGGAGCTGCACTACACCTGGCTCTCGGCTTGTGATGGCTTCTCTAACAAACCCTCTAATTGAGAGTAAACTGGACACAGTACCATTCCCCCAGTGAAATGTAGAGAGACAAAAGTGAATGCAGAAGCACAATTAGTGTAGTCCCACACATGCTTTGGCATGGGTTTTGCAGCCACAGTGTATAGGAGCCTCTGTGCTTTATTGCTTGTCTAATACTAAGCCTATTTTTAGGACTGGAAGTTCAACCTGGTACTTTCTCCCCAATTAAAGGGGGAGAGAAGAAAGTTGCTGTAGAAACACAGTTGGTGTAGCCTGGTGTGGGCTTTGGCATGGGCTTTCAATCCAAAACTGCACTTTACCGTTTCCCTAACACTACCCCAACCATAGGAATGAGATTAAGCTGGACCTGGTGCCATTTCCCCAATGAAATGGGGTGAGATGAAGGTGTCTGTAGAAGCACACTTGGTGTAGTCCCTCGTGTGTTTTGGCATGGTATTTTCACTTGCACTGCAAATGTGGTTCTGCTATACTGCTTCTCTAGCCCTAACACAAACCCTGGGAATGAGATTAAGCAGGACCCAGCATTCCCTCGCTGAAATGGGAAGCGACAAAATTTGATGTAGAAACACACCTGATGCGGCCCCAGGTGTGCTTAAGCATGGGCTTGTCAGCTGCACTGCACTACAGGTTTTTTGCTTTATCACTTTTCTAACCCTTTGCCATCAACTCTAACCTCAACCCCAGGAATGAAAGTAATCTTGACCCAGAGCCTTTCTTCCAATGACATTGGGAGAGATGGAAGTTGTTGTAGGAGCACACTTGGTGTAGTCATACATGTGCTTTGGCATGGCCTTCTCAGGCATGCTGCCCATGTGACTGTGTGCTTTATCAGTGCTCTAATCCTTATCCCAAGGCTAGGAATGCTTGTGACCTGTACTAGGACCTCTCAGCCGAATGATAGGTTTTGATTTTAAAATTTACATAAGAATTTTCTTAACTCTTCACTGCATTTAGAAGGCCTCTAGACCAAACTTCTTGTTGGTGCAACCTTGGTGTAGTCCTGCATCTCCTTTTGCATGTGCTTTACACACATTCTCCATCACGCTCTTCATTTTTTCTGTGTTTTATAGTAACCTCACCTCTAAGCATAGAGTAGACCCAGACTCAAAATAGTCAACCCCCTGGGAAGCGGAGAGAGCAAAGTTGACATAGGGATGCATTTTGTGTATCCTTGCATGTCCTTTGGAATGTCTTTTGTGTTCCCACACCCCATCGTGTTCTACACTTTATCGCTCTCCAAACCATATACCTAACCCTATGAATGTGTTTGACTTGGCTCCAAATGAAGTAAGCTGATTGAAGGCCCAGAGACAAAAGTTTCCCTAGAGGAAATCTTTATGTAGCTATGTAGCTACATAAAGAAAAAGCATTTATGTAGCTCCTTTCACATACCCCTTTCATCCTCCTTCTGAATGATACTCTGCACTTTATCATTTCAGATCCATAACCTTAGGCATAGTAATAGGCAGGTTCTGGATCCTAATCCGTCCCACCGTCTGAACGCTGAGAGAAAAACAGTGCCCTCTTGGTATAACAGTGCATGTCCTACGACATGGCCTTTGCATTCACTTTCCACATGTGTTTCTAATAATTCTTAGTCTCCAAACCCTAACCCCAGTCTTAGTGATAGGCTTATCCTGGACACAGAACTGCCGTTCCCATTGAATGCTGAGTAGGGAAAGTTGCCATTGACTTGCTCTCTGTGTACTCCCCGTATCCTTTAACAGGCCATTTGCAGGTACTGTCCAGGTGGGGCTTTACCTCTCCCAACCCTAACTGTAAGTATGGTGGGACCTGGACCCAGCTCACCAACCTCCTTGAATGCACAGAGGTAGATGTTGCTGTGCGTCCAGTTCTGGTGTGTTACTTCTGTGTCCACTGATGTGTTACTTCTCTGTCCACTTCTACACTTCTGGGTCTACTTCTGCATGTTATTCAGTTTGTTCTCAGTCCGCCTCACTGTCCACTCATGCAAACTACATTTTCCAAACCTGCCTTTGAATATATTATGGTAGTGTAAAAGCTTTCCTAAAATCAAGGTTAGCATCATGCACTTCTCTCCTCTCAACAACCCAGCCAGTTGTTCCATCATAGGGTGCGATCAGATCGGTTAAAGATTATTTCCCCTGGGAAATAGTTTAGCAGGTATGGTTTTGAGGGGCTTATAGTTGAACGAGATGATCTCAAAGGTCTTTTCCAACCATAATAATTCTATGATTCTGCGACTGCACAATGACTACTCCTTATCACTTTCTTACCCTTCCCACGCTTAGAGATTTCATCCAGGAGGAGCTGCTCCATCACCTTTGCAGGAATGGAGATGAAGCTGACTGGTCTGTAGTTCCCTGACTCTTCCTTCTTGTATTTTTGAAGACTGCAGTGACATTTGCTTTGAGCAGAACATGTAAGTTTGTGTCTTTACAAATAAGGGAGTTGTTACCCCACATTTTTTGGCTGGTGAGTGGGACAAAGGAATATATGCAGGGGGTAGGACTGAGCAGAACTATGAGTGAGTGGGACAAAAGAACATATGCCAAGAGTTGGGTACCTTTACAGAGGAGAGAATTGCTCCGCATTCTTTGGCAAGGGGAACAAAGGAATCAGCTGACCGCGGGTGAGAACAGGAGGAAGGAGGCAGGGAGTTCGGTATAGGTAGGCTGGAAAGTCCGTAACTTATGAACACCTTCGCCAATGGGGAAAAGAGGGCCTACCTTGGTTGGGAAATTAGGATAAAAGGGAACTGCATCCTTCAGCAATTTGAGACACCCCACAGGAGTCAGCGGACTCTGCCCTTATTCAAATAAAATTTTAGGACTCTTCTGTCCCCTTTTTGGACATTTGGTTCTCGACAGCGAGATTTTCCACACGGCTTTCTTTCAGTCCTCAGGTACCTCTTGTTTTCTCAAATCATCTTTCAAAATGGTGGAGAGTAACCTAGAGAGTAACCTAGCAATGGAAAATGACAGCTCCTTCAACTCTTCTGGGTGCATCTCATTAGGGCCCATTGGCTTTTGGATGTCAGTTTTGCTCAAATGATCTCTAACGCAATCCTCATTCCACCAAGGGGAAGTCTTACTCTCTCCACCTTTTCCATGGTCTCCAGGTTCTAGTATTCCTGAGAGCTGGTCTTAGCAGTAAGACTGAAGTAGCGAGGGTATTCAGTATCTCTTCTCTGAGAGGAACCACTAAATTTATAGGCTAATTGAAGAGGCATTGCATTCAGATAACAAATGAAATTGAGATCAAAGTTCTGTACTCATCCCTGTTATGAATCTACTGTATAAGCTTGGGTCAGACTCTGTCCTTTAGTTTCTTTATTGATAAAACTCAAGCAAACACATATTACCAAAACACATATTACGAATTTAACAATCTGTGACATCTTACAGTATGAGTTCAGTAAATCCATCTGCTTCAGGAATTTTAAAACAAGTGGCAAGTTAAGGAATACTGGCAAATGTTGCAAATGTGGTAGTGTTTATATTAAGTCAGTGAAAGGAAAATGGAAAATGACAAATAAAGGCAACAAAAGGTGAAGCAAAGTAAAAGGAAAGAGAGGAGGGGAGGAGAGGAGATTATTATCTATGTTGCTTCAACTTCAGCTGCTGATGGTCATAGAAAGCTTCTTTTTTTGAAAAAGTTTTTCTGTTTGATTGAGGGGCAAGCAGTTGACCAGTTTGATTCAGTATATTGCTGCATACGGTACTGTAAATCTGACAAACTTAATTGCACATGGAGGGATAATGACAAGTTCATATGGAATGGAAAAATGTTTCCATGTCGATTTTGCTTCTTTATTCTCCTGACCTTCTGGTAGTTAGTAGTCAGGCAGTGGCCTCCAAAGCTAACAGGAATGGTATTTCTTGTCCAGCTGGCATAGAAGATTTAATTTCACATGAGCCAGCTGGCTATCTCCTTGTCTCCTTTCACCTAAGAAACTGAACTCCTGGAACTTACAGCTCATTCTGGTAAAGAAGTGACACTATTAGTCCTTTGTATGTACATTGCTATATATGAAGATATATATATATATATTCTTTATCTGTCTTTTCACACAGATGTTAAAATCAAGATATATACCAATGGCACTTCAAGTCTACAAATAGAAATCGAGAAAAAAGAACCAGGAGATGAAAAAAATAAAATTCTCAGTTTTGATTTTTACATGACAGTCTTACTTCCCCTATCCTGCATATGTTGTAGTTTTAATTACCAGTTGGGCTGTTTAAATACTCCTCTAAATTTATTCAGCACATGTAATCAGAAGCATTGATATTAGTAGGATTACAATATTTTCATTTCCTGTATTTGGGAATTTATTACTTTTCAAGATGGCACTAGTGTTTTTTTTCCCACTTTCTACTTATTTTCATTTTCTAATAAATACAAATAATATGATCAAAGATAAAACTGCTTTTCTGTTATTAAACTTATTTTATAAGTAGTCCTTAAAGGCTGAGACAGTCACTGCCACAGCAATGAATTGAATGGGATATTATAACATTTGCCCGAATCTTTATTTTGTAGAAGCAACAATGTAATAGTTTGAGTCATAACTCTTTCATATGAGAAGGCAGAATTTGTTGAGGAATTAAAGTGATAAAGGCACAGAAAAATCTGCATTTTTGGGAATGATGCTAGAGCAATATTGGTGATATTATATAAGGTAACTTGCACTTCTTTTAGTGGTGTTTTTCCTATGCAAAGACTTCTCATCCTGCTGACCGTCTTCTCCTAGCAAGTGGACCTCATGGGATAATTTTGAAAGGCTCCTTTTGGCTGTTCAGAACTTAGCAAATGCTAAAACAAGCCGTATACAGAGAGAAGACAGTTTGGGAGTGCTTTTGTGCTTTCTTCCATCTTTTTAACTAATTTATTTTATTTTATTTTACATAAAACAACATTTGGAACTGTTTTGCTTTGCATTATCTTATGAACATTACAGAGAGAGGGAGGACAAAGAGAAAACATTTTTGTAATTATCTCCACTTGGAAAAAAATGAAATAAAAAAGCATTACAAAAGCCTTTTCAAAACTGCTAACTGCGAATTCTTGTCTTCTATCTCACAGCCAGCCAATGTCACACGAGCCTCTAGCAGCAAACTGAGATGCCTATAGTATGGAGGTTTATTTAAAACAAGCAAAACCCTTGTTTCACATGATATATTCTTTTCCACTGAAGGTCTCCTCCTGTGATATTGAGTGCCACAGTTTTTTTATATTGACTTACACAAGAAAGCCGTTTGTTTGTTTGTTTTAATAATGCTGATTATTTGCCTGAAGAAAATAAAATGTTAGAATCTGTAACTTTCTTCCAGGGTAAGAAATGAGGATTATGGCAATTAAATTACTATGGTCCTGTTTCTAATTGAAAATTCATAGTATATGCAGAAAGGATTTAGAGTAAATAAAACAAAGGGGCTATGTTTTTTTAAGTTAATACATTTTAAATCCATGTACTGTTACCCTTCTTACACCATCAATTTTATCAGTGCAAAGTGTACAGTGTTGTCTAAGACTAGAACTACTCTTTGCTGCTGAGCAGAGCAGGAGGCTCTCAAGAAAGATCTGAAAAAAATTGTTTTTTCTGCTTGTGCCAAAGTCACTGATTGTGCACCATTCAGAGCTCTTCTTTTCGTTTGCCATCTCTTCCTCTGATATTCATCTTATAGGTGAAAAAAAAAAACCATTAATGCATATCACAACTTGCACTGTGAATAATATCCGTTCATAATGCTGAAGAACAGATAGAGTAGATCACATATGATACCAGGAAAAGACTTTAGAGGTGTTCAGACAAGATTGGTTTATAAACTGACTTTGGAAACTCTTCTTTTCATTGTCAAGCTTATAAAGATGCAAAAATAAAAATACGGTGTTAATGCCCTTCTTAAGGTCTTTGTATCTTCAAAGTTTCAACTGTGGTCATGGCTATCATCCATGCAGCTGTGTTCAATCATGTTCAGCTGGAGCATCCATATTAATTGCAGTAGTTTTTCAGCCACAGTATCCTTCAGGCGACAGAGTCACACCCGGGAGATAAACCTCATCATACTGAAAATAAGAGATTTCTAATGCTAAGTATGGTCTCCCATATTTCAATTCCATCCATAAATAGCGCTGTAGTGCAATAATTATTAAGTCCTAAGACTTTGAACTCAGGAATTGCATGAGATTGCACAAAGGAGCTTTTTAAAACTTAACTGAAATGTACTGTTAGAGATACTTTTCCTGAAGATTGTTAGCAAATGCACTGCATTTATGGGGTTATTTCACAATTTTAGATGGCACAGAAAAGATGACTTTTTCTCTCTGATTTCTCTTTGTATGTGCGTTACAACAATCTTCTGGCTGTGAAATTTTTCATGCTTCTCAGAAATGAATTATTTTCAAAGGAATGAGCTGAGTGAGCTGAGCCTGAAAAGGATGATTCTGACACACTTTTATGGTCTGGTTGCTCCAGGAGTTTTTAAATCTGAAAATGGCAATTGTGGTGGTCTCTTAGAAAAAGTGTTAATTACACACAGAAATAATAGAGACAGAGCATTAATAAGGTTGCAACCTTAAGCACTTGCTAAAAAGATGGACAGTGACATAACGAACATTGCCAGTGAGTCTTTAAATCTATCCTGCTCTGGCAATATATTATGAAAACTTTCAAGTGAGTGATAATGTACTTTTTTTTTCTCTTCTCCTGTCCCGGTCCTGATCATTGTCTTCCCGCAAGAAGTCCTGCCTTTCGTGTTTGTCTTTCCAGATCAAGTTTTATTGCTCAGTAATTCTTTGTTCCATTCATCCAGGCTTCTCATTTCCATCCATTCTGTGACATCCTACTTTTACCTTCAGTCCCAATTCCCTCTGCCTCTTTCTTTTCCTCAGTCTCTATAGCCTCACATCTTCCTGCTGATGGTCAGGAAGACATGAAGCTAACAGAAAAGCCACGTTCTATTTCTTATATACCTACATTACAGTATAAAGAACTGGGTTAATCTTGTTTGCCTGAAAGTGCATTTGAGGAGAAACCTTGGAGGGGGAAAAAACCTTCAATATTCTGTCTACCATTCAGCATTTTCTGTCATTTTTGTCTTGTATGTCCTTTTGATATGCTTTTGTGCTTTGGGATGTCCATCAGTAGTTCAGTGCTAATGAAAAACCACTGAAATAGACAGAACACGTGGAGTCCAACAGTGCAAAACACAGTTTAGCTAGTTAAGAGCCTGTGATCCACTGTGATGTCCCAGACGAGACATCCTTGTTCCTGAGCAACTCATGCTACCTCCTGGGGATTTCTTCTTTTGCTGGGGATTTCTTCTTTTTACCTTTATGCAGTGGTCTGTATGACTGGGGCATGTGCGCTTCATTTCATGCAAATGCGCCCTTGTCCAAGTCTAGCTCGTACTACAGAGATTTCCTACCTCAGAAGCATCCCCAAGTATATACTTTCCTCAAGCTCTCCTTTTCCTATATTTCAGCCAATATGCAGTGCTGAGCTGCTGCTTCTCTTGCTGAAAATTTCTCCTGGAATTCCTTTTCTTCTTCCTCTTTTAAATCTTTCTAGTACAGCTAAGATGGTTAGCACTTAAAAAATATGAAAGCATGCAATTCACAGTGAAATGCATCAGACGCTCATTTTATTTGCTGTTTTTACTGGTGTAACAAGAAAAAAAATTGCACCACCATGCCTTATTTCTTTTATTCAACTACTAGTGTGCTGAATTTCCCAAGACTGTTAATAGAGCAAGGAAAGAAAAAAAAGGCCTGTGAGTAGAGGAATATCTGGAAAAAATATCAGAGAGTAAAAAATGCCCGGTATTTTTCACATTGTTCAGCATGCCCAAATACCTGTGAGCATACTGATTTTTTGTATAACTCCCCTATGAAACCACATGCTCCTTTCACTGTTACTCTTCTTACATCTGTTTTTCTCCCTCTCACTCTGCCTTTTTAAACTAATTTTTGGTAACTTCTTCTATGCTGGTTTATTTTGGTCAGTGAGGAAGGTTACTGTGTGGATGTGGCACCAACTGGAACAACCCCCCTCCACATGTCGGGAGTGATCCTGATCTGCATTCTGTAGCACTGCGCCTCTTCGCAGTGTGCATGTTTGTCACTGCTTATAGGTACGTGTGAATACACTGCGCCAAAAAGTGAGCTCACCTTACTTTAATTCAAGAATTTCCAGAGCTTTCTCACTTCTATCAGAATAAATTCACTTTCTTAATTTGGATACTGCAAGTAGTGCTGGCTAATTTGGTCCCCAGCCGTTTGCAGAGGAGGATGCAGTTACTCAGTATTGAAACAAAGCAAAACAAAACAAAACAAAAAGTATCAAAAAGAAAGTTCATGAGAAAGATCTCTGCAGTGATGAAAGTTTGCTCCAGTTCAAAACTGTTATTAATTAAAATCTCTTTATGCCAGAGAACTGCTTCCATTCGTGTCAACAGGTTTTAGGCCAGGGCCAATGTTTTCAGGCTGCTGCTCTTTCCCATGCCCCCTCTCCGAGATGGTGGGCTGTTCCAATGATATTAGGAGAGACAGAGACCTCTCTGTCTGCTCTCCACTGCCTCCTCTCTCAGTCAATAGATGTCCTCTACTGTTGCTGTAATCCAGTCCACCAACTGCATACTCTCCTTCCAATATTTAAAATGACATTTTTGTCCTTTTTCCAGTTTAGCCTTGAATTTTCCTTTAATTTCATGAGGCCAGATGTGAGTCTTTTTTTTTTTTTTTTTTTTTTTNTTTTTTTATAGTTCACCTGCTCACAGACCAGGTCCAGGGTCTGTTGGAGGGGTGTGTGCTCCCTAAAGCCAAGATGCTGGCTCTTGGAGGCTCGCCTGACTGCTGAACAGCCTCTGCGAAGGGCCTTTTCACACACACTGACTGAGTATAAACATGCTCTGTGGCCCCCCTAAAGCACTCTTCGTCCTTTTACATCAAAAAGAAAAGAAAATCCTTTTTGAAAATCTGAATAGTCCACACTGCACTATATTATAGTACATTTCTCTGCCTATACTGAAGACAGCATATGTATTTTCTTTTCAGTGATCCACTTCAGGATTACTGTATATCATAGGCTCTGACATCAAACAATGATTTCAGCAAGTGTCACCAAAGTCCCAGTCAGTCTAAGGACTGAGTGGGACTCTCCTCTGTCGAGTCTCCAGTTGGTGGTCTCCTGACTCCAATTCTCAGAGAAATTTGCTTTACCAGACTTAGGGATGAATTGATTTTGTGGTTATGTCATCATCCTTTTGATGTTGCTCTAAACACTGTGTTCCTTTTAGTTTCATATAGAGCCTTATTTTTTCCTGGATGCCTGAGTCTGTACCTCTGAAAACTTCCTATTTTCTTTGTCAGTGTGTTTTTAGAGGCACTGGAGTCCCTTCCTTGTCTGGTTGTGAAAAGATGACTTCTCCTTTAGCCAGACAATCTTTTATCTCAGTTTTGTGAAAGAAAATATACATAAAAATACATTTCTCATCATCAGAGCAAAGAAAATTACATAACTCTTTCCAGCAATCAGATGTTTTCTTGGTAGTTATTGCAACTGTTGATAACTGCTTAGCTGCTGATAATATTTTGTCTTAGGGACGACATACATACCATATATGACTCTGTGCTCGTGGCGTGAGGATAGCTGGTGTAAAGTACTTTCACATTCTGAAAATATTCTTTTTTCCTACAGGTAAAAGGGATGAAAAATTCTGTCCCTCTTTCTAATATCCTTTGAAATCCAATGGTGAAAAATGTTAACTTTAGACTTGGACATTATCACCTATAATTTTAATCAAACCCATATGAGCATTATGCATAAGAATAAGGCAGCCTGATAGAATATGTGGCTGTAAATGTGAATAAAATCAGGAAATTCCAATTCCCGTTGTAGATGAGTGACACTGCAGACATTTTCTGCACCGACATTATCTGTTCGCAGAGTAAATTAGGCAGAGAACACAGCTGCAGTTGCTACATTTTAAAATTCCTCTCTCTATTTAATTTCTCTGCCATGATTTTGCATTAGCATAATCCTTTGACCTGAATATGAAAGTATCGGCAAAGGATGAAAAATTGAAATTGAAGTCAGTTTTGGAGAATTTTAGAGTTGAATATCCTGCTATACTTTGTGAATGGCATAAGCTTAAAAAAAAAAAAGGCAAAAAAAAATCAGACCAGAGAACACAACTTATTTAATAATAATTGCCTATTAAAATATTGCTCTTTAATGTTGCCATAGCAAGAGTTCTGCTTCATTCCAATTTAAATCAATACATAAATTAATCTTTTCTATTATCTACCATAGCAACTCACACTCAGCATAATGAACTGGGTAAATCAGCATGCTGTTCTGTAGATGAACAATGTGTCAGATCTGCCTCCAAACCTCCAGCTGCTCCTTCTGCTTATCTACCTTCCCTTGCTCATCTTGCCTGGAAACTTTAGGTCAGTTCAAGGACATGTAAAGACTGCTACAGGTAGTTGAGAGAAAGTAATCTATATTGTAAAGGTTCATCAAAATGAATGTGTTCTTTTTTTTTTTTATGTTATGATTTATTTGTGCAAGTCCCTGGCATCAGTGCAGGAAGCTGAAAATAGAAAAGGAGGAATGTCTTTATTGTAACTGTATACGTATACATGTATACATGTCTAAGATGCTATAGCATCTTAGAGACTTGTCTAATTCCCTAGTAGGAAACTTGTGGCAAGAGTGTGAACAGAGTTTGCGCTATCTATGCCCTTGCTCAATGCTTCAGCCTCTAGAACCACCTTCTCTGCAGTTTTCATTTCCTGTTTCTTTTCTTGCCTTGATGAACCAGAGCCATAGCTAGTTTTCCTGGGTTTCCTGGCCCTCTAAATGCAGACTTCAAGAGCTGAGGAAGCTTCAAGATGTCTGAGATCAGATCTCTGAGACTTGGCTAGCACAGTCTTGCTATGAATCAGGCTGAGCTGTTTATTCCCCCTGATGAAGAGGAACATCAATATGATCATCCCGATGAATCTAGATGACTTTCTTATTTTTCCTTTTCTGTTAATACACAGGAGAAGAAGATGGAAAACAGGAAACCCAAGTGATGCAGCAGGTATGTCTTGTGTTCAAAAGGAGCGACTACTTAGGTGAGTCTACTCCCACCCATACCTACTGCATCTCTTACCTTAAAATATTTTATTGTTTTAGAGTATGCTGTAATGAGGAGAAGAAAGTATGCACTCAAGATTTACAAGAATCAAAGTCCAAAAAACAGATTCAAAAAGATTAACAGGAGTTATTATTGAAGCTGTTTCTCTATAAAGTCTTCTACCTTTACCTTTCTACTCTTCCCCATCCCAAGAGCTAAAAGCAGCCTTTGACAAAGCCCTGATCTTGCTTATATGACACTCTTGTCTGTGCTAAGCTTTCTCCAGTTAATACACTTCAGGATAGCAATTTTGGTTATGTTAATTTGATGGTGGGGTACCAGCATTAGATTCTGCTAAAGTATGAGTCATGAGCAGGCTTACCAATGTAACTTCATGTTGACCTGCTCTGTGTTGTTTTGTCTCATCTCTGAAAGCTTGTTAAATTTTATAAAGAGAAGAATATGTAGAAGTTACTTTTACTTTTTAGGTAAAATCACGTCATGCAATATGGACTCTATGTACAGAGTTTGTAGCTTAACCATGAAACATTACTGGTTTTTGAAAGTACTGTAGTACATTTTGAATGAAAAGCATCTGAATCTGGATTCTTATATGCAGTGGAGTCTGATGCCAGGCCAGTATGAAATCAATAGCAGAGCCCCCAGTGACTTTATCAGGATTGGACCCTTAGCCAAAATTGAACAGCAGGATATTTGTGGAATTTGTACCAGATCTTCAAAAGAGATGAGAAAATTCCTGTCTCTTTCCTCACCCCGGTTAAACTGGGGATAATTGAAGTGACCACTTGATCCTATTCCACTTGTTTTATACTCATGGATCTCCAGTGGACAGATGTGTAAATGCAGGATGAAGGAGCAAACTGGACAGGCATGGTTTGGGAGAGTCACACAAATGCAAAACTGCACACGAGAATGAGTGGAAGGATCTTGGAAGATCCATTACTTATCCTTACGGCATCCAGTTCCAAACCATGAGTGACTGCATTCTCTGGAGCATAACCAGCCCTCTAAGAAGACCCTGGGAGTGACTTATTAGTGCAAAGATAAGGAGCACGGAGGCACTTTTTGATAAAGGTAAAGCTAAAGGTACAACTGAAAGGGAAAAGCTGTGAAGACAATTCTTCCTCCTTCTGTGCCTTTTTTTTGTATTTCTTTGAGAGACGTTCCTCTCTGAATCAAAAACATAGAAATTCTTTCGAATATCAGTCACTTCTATCATTTGCAGGTGTTCTTCACTGATGTATCACATTTTATATATCTTTTTGTTTAAAAGCATGTTTAAGCGATATTTTAGCAATGAGTAAGTTCATTCCCCTCATAGTTAAAATATACCATGGGCTAGGACTGGTATTTAAACTGGCTTGACAATATCTGAATGTTTTTCTTTTTTCAATCCACTTTATGTTGGTGCAAGGGGACTTCATCTGAAGATCTGAGTCTTACAAGTGTTCTTGCAGAACTCTTTCTTTCTCATCTTGCAGTTTTAGGATTATATTAAAAAATTGAATGTTTATGAGCCACACTCACAAGAGGACATTGCACAGAACAAGAGTAAGTCCACCGGTCAGATTGTACTTAATTGACGGAGTTGGAACATCTCTTTGAGCTGCAAGTTGGTAAGATTTTTATATAAGACAAGTAAACAGAATATTATAGCCACTGAGGGAAACTAAATATAATAGCATAGAGGTAGTATAGAAATCTGTAGCTGATTTAGACTTAAATTTTCACTACTAATTAAATGTAATCTGACTGTTTCAGACTAGGCCACTTCCAGAAAAATGTACTTCTATTTGTACATGGAAAGTTATGGAGTTAATTGGAATTTAAGGAGGGGGAAATGACAACAGAATTTGGCTGTTCATAAATGTGCAGTAAAATTTTGGCTGTAAGATGGAACATATGTAGAAGACTATGCAGATGTGTTTTGGGAAAGTTAATGGCTTCTCCTAAAAGAGAAATAGCTGAGCCTTTGCTTTTGGAGTCAAAGCATGGGAACAAATTCAAGGCTTTACTGAAGATTTTTGAACAGTGATTTCATGTCAGGAAGGAAAAGTACAAAATCATAGTTACAGGGAAGCATTGTGATTATTTTTTCTTGTGTAATTCAGTTAGAAACCATTGCTCAGAGAAGGATTATGATCAATAAAATCTTTTTCTATTTACTATTACAGTACAACTTGCCTAACATCTGAGAGAATTTCCCGACAGTGTCTCAGACTTGGAATAGGCAGAAAAGTTGAGTTTCCCTTCTGATTTAATGCGTGGCTAAAGATGAGTAATGAGAGATGTAGGGAGAAATGTGGAAAAGTTCCACTTTCATGAGAAAACCATTCATCCAGCAAAACAGGTAAGTACAGACTATTTTGAAATACTAAGAATATTTTTATTGTTAACTATGGAACAATGTTTGCTTAAAAGTGTATTGATATCAATAAGAGGTAAGTGCCTCGCCTAGTCAATCATTTCTGCAAGCCACATTAGATTCCTAAGCTGAAGCTTAGTGCCTTGAAGGTGCCTTGGTCTCTTTGTAAATTTGTCAAGGATTGGATTCATTTTTGATTTCTTTTTTTCCTATCATCTTATGGAAAGAGTAAATGTGATTTGCTAGACAAGACAAATTATAGTTTACAGGTTTCTCTTTCTGTCCTTTGCATCCACAGAGGCACTGGATGTTGCCTTCACAAAGGCACAGGAAGGCAGTGAGGCCTTCACTAATGCCTAATCTTTAAACAGTTAACACTAGAAAAGTAGAACCATATCCACAGGTATATCCAGAATTTCCTGTTCATCTCTGGGATTTGACTTTATTCCGGTTTTGTTACCTAATCCTTACCCTGAGTTTGTCTGTTTCATATTCTCTTCTAAGACTTCTCTATTATAGATCTCTACTACCCAGTCTATAAAGTCCAGATATAATCCTTTCATCTATCCTGTGAAGTTATTACTGCCTGCTGCAATGAATCAACAGAGCTTTGACAGTTTTAGATGACTATCTGTGTAATCTCATCATAGGCCGGTAAGCAGAATCTCTCTGCTCGTTGGTATGATCAGTCTTTCATATTCATGATGTGAACATTCAAAAACTCAGATTTCACTAAAGTGAACACCCGAAACAGAAGATAATGAGCTTCAAGAAAAGTAAATATTAATCTTCAGTGCTAAGAAATTTTCTGAAAACATATTTGGAATTGCATATCTGATTTTAAAATTTACAAGTTGAACCATGCGTGGTTATTTACATTAGTTGGAGATCACAGTAAAGTAGAATTTGTGTAGGGAAGTTTCAGTGGAAGTTAATTACAGATAACATCAGAATATAGAAAGCATGCACTGTTGAATTTTAACTTCACAAAGCTAAAGGGAATTTTGTCATTGATTCCACCATGGGCCTGGCTTGCGTGAAAGACATTCCCAACTTAACAAAGAGAAGATTTTCCTAACCCATAGGTCAGCTGCCTGTTATTAACTATTTGATAAAGAAAATGAGTAAAATTTGAAATCTATATGTGAAATTAGTTGCTTTGCAAATGATCTGCAAATAGGAAACATAAAAATTAACAAAGTGAATATTTTCTTTGAATCATTTGTTCCGTTGTGCTTCTTTGCCTGTAAATGCTAGCAATAATGGCCAGTATCAGTAACTGTTCTGGGAGCTTAAAAAGCTAGTGCTGATTGAACTAACACAGCTCACTCTAAATCTATACTCAAAAACAATTGCAAAGTTATAAAGTGAGTCAGGAGACTGACGAATAAAAATACTAGGCTTGCTATTCGTGATTAAAAGAACCATATCTAAAAGTCTGCCTTCTGTTTAGGAAGCAGTTGTAAATATATAATCATGCTTTTCATGATAGATGATACTTAAATAAATATACTATGGATATGGAAAAAGCCTAATAACTTGAAGGTTTTATTGTTGCAAAATCAATAGGGTTGTAAAAAAGAGCACACTAATTTAAAATTCTCTGTTTTTATTACAGGCTGGAGTCTGCTTTCCTGAAGTCTACCACTGTGATCCAGCTTTTTGCCTTGCTCAGTGCTCTCAGGATCCTGAACTCTGCCATCTCATGGTCACTGTAGTCAAGGCTGCTGCTGACTTTTCCATCTCTAACCAGTCCTTTCTTGATCAGTCTCCTTTTGTATGGTTTCCAAAGGTAAGAAAATAGTTCAGTTTGCATGTCCATTTTTTTGCTATGTTCAGTATGATGGTGCCCGCAGAACAATGGTGGATCAGGTGCTGTGAGTTATGCAGATCTGAATCACTGCGGGCAGATGCAGGGGTCCTCAGGATGAACATAACCTGCAAGAAGAGCATGAACAGGGGTGGTGGCAAAGACCACCCCTTCCTGGTTCTTATCATGCTGGAGGAGAATTATGAGAAGAATGGACTTTGGAAAGCCTGAACTAACTAAAACATAAGGGAAAGAAAAACACTGAGGCAAAGCTGGTTTGAAAAGTATGTGAGTGAAAAGGAAGAAGGCAATATGAGACAAACAGCCAATTGCTAGGGAAATCACTGGAGATACTTACACACATGTCCAGTTACATCTTAGGGAACTTTATTCTCACATCTCTAACAAAAAAAGAATAACCACTACTCAGACTAAGGAAGTAACTCATATCCTGTGGTGAAAAAATAGCGCTCCAGGCAACAACACCATCAAAATTTACTTTTGCTAGATTAATAAATAAAATTCACAATAGCTGCCAAATAAAAATCGTTATCACACAAATTTCTGTGCTTCCTCAGCCTCTGGTGTATGGAGTAGATATTACCAACTAATTTCACAGAAACTGCCCAGCAGGTGGCTGATAATGTCTTCAGGCTGATAATAGACAAATTCAACCCACTCCACAAAGCAGAGTCACATTTCCAGTCAGTGCATCAAGCCATTCTCGAAACCACATCTCAAAACCACAGCAACCATTCAGCATCTTCACTGCCAGACATTCTTGCTATTCTAAATTAATTTACAGTGGATGTTTCACCCTTTCAGCCTTCCTTGGGTAATTTAATCTGTAATAAAACAAGATACTACAGGGGGGTTATAATCTATTTTCTATTTTTTAGTTCTTCATGTTTATTTTATGTTGTATTTTCATGTCTCTGCAATGTGGAGCAGTATGACTGAGAGACCAGAGGGCAGTTAAAAGACTTTTTTTCCCTCTTATGGACACTTTTTGCTCTTATGATTCAGATCCCCAAAAGGACATATGTTTTCATGTTTATTTTTATCCTTCACTGTGATAAAGTGGATGCTGTTATCTGCAATACCCCTTCCAAATTTTTAGTAGTTTGCTGTGTTATAATTTATGGGATAAGTGATGTAAAAAATCATACACCTTCTAGGCAGAGTAAATTTCCTAAATATTCCCCTCATTAATTTAAAATATCTTCCTTACTTATCTTGACTGCAGCAAGACAAGAAATAATATTCAGCATGGAGGAAGGCATATTTTGGGCTCTGACAGTGTGTGTGTGTCCCATTTCAGATGCTCAGCAATGCCAATGGAATCCACCTTTCTGTCTGCCGTAGTCGTCTTGATTATTCTTTTAGAGCCAGATGTCAAACAGAAAATCAACAAACTGTAGAGACCCTTTAGAATTATAATAACAGAAGATGCTAAAACATAAGTGGATTGTGTTTTCTAGCTGAATTGATACTGATTTTAGAGAATGTAAAATCCCACTGTGAGATAGTCATCTCTGTGTCCTAGGGAGGATTCTGCCACCTTGCTCACATGGAGCAGGATTGGACCTCCCGCTGCTTTCAAGGAGATGGGTTACACCACAAACTACTGTTTTGTGCAAGCTTGTTTGCTGCAGTTTGTCGCTCTGAAGATTAGTCCTTTTCCCACTGTAGTCATTAGTAGACATCACGCTGACATTAGTGGTGCAGAGTACACGACTAACCATAACTGATGATATTTTGTCTTGGCTGTTGGGCTTTAGCAGTGTTTTCACAGCTGCTATGGAGGGAGGTGTTGTGAAACAAAAGCTACGGCCCAGTCTAATGAAGTCAGAATTCTAAAGTATATTTCACAGGTAGTAGAAATATAACTTAAATATAATAAAACTTCTAAATGAGGATAATATAACATTATATTATTGATATTATTAATTATGACAGAATCAATAATATTTTATTTCTATATAGTCTTCTTTCTCCTTTGCATTGCTCCAGGGAGATTATGTACTGCTTACCTTGTTTTGTTTGATACATGAGGAACACATGTAAGAGAAAATATTTTTTGCTAATATTTTACTTGTGTTCCTTGAAATAAAAAGAACTTTACAGAAAAAAAGTAATTATTTCTTTAATGGCAAGGCACAGCATATGATCATGATTTATTGTATGGGTATTAACTTTAATGTCTCTAGTGTTTGTTTGCAGCCTATTACAGTGGCAGAGTTCCAGCTTGGATTTTGTATGACTTCATTATTATATGGGACATAGGACAGAGAGAAATTCTTTACGATTTAACTTTTATATGAACATGTAAAAAGTAAAAAGAAATGTTATGCATTTGTAAATTATATGTTTATTTATATGGTTTTCTCTTATAGGAATATTCCACTGTTAAAAGATATTATTTTGCTGGATATGCTATAGAAATTTCACAAAAACATTCATATTCTTTGTTCTTGGGGAAAAAAAAAGAATGTTTCCAGGCTGTATTAACAGAAACTGTTTGTGTGTGCAGTGCATATATGTGCATTATTATGGAACTATGTCACAAATAATTCTACAGGGTATAGCTTTCATATTCTTCTGTTCTGATATCAAACAGTAGTATAATTAGGGGAATACTCTGCAGTGATATTTTTAACTTGCAAAGAGAAGATGTCACATCTAATACAGTGCAAATCTAATAGGATAATACAGCATGGCAGCAGTGAGTTCAGACTGCATGCTCGGGTGTACTTTGGGTGCATGTTGGAACAAAGCAGTAGGCAGAAATTTCAGAAAGCAGAAGGCTCATGGCATTTGTAAAACTAGAAGTGCAAAAATGACGTACTCCTTTTTTCTTCTATCCAAGCATGTAGTCAGTTAGATACTAGCTGGGGTTGACTGTATAAATATCCCTGCACTTTATCTTCTTCACTGGTTGCTTTTATGGCATAAAGTGCAGTAAATGCTGAATGCATTCCAGGTTTCTTTTCTGTTTTAGTTCGCAAGTAGTTTAAGAATAAAAATGCAGGAAGTGCAAGTGATTCAAGTTCAAGATACGGCTTGGCCCATTTTCAGTAAAGTAGTACATGTGATTATGTTGAACTGCTGTCTCTGGCAGGCTCCAGCAACTCTGTCATAGGCTCGGAATGATGCTGCTCCTGGGATATTTTTAATGAGGCAAAACTAAAAGAAGCTATTGTATTATTATTAACAGATATGAAGAGAGGAACTCATGGCTCAAGTGTTTATGAGGATAAGAAAATCACAAGTAAATGGATGCTTGAAGAGTTTGCTTTGCATTGATTCAGTACTGTGGCAATCAGGAGTGCTTGAATTCAAGGGCCAACTTCAAGAAGTTGAAAGTGATAGGTGCATCTGAAATAAGCCATTTTGATGCAACATAAGCAGGTTGTTAAAAGTGAAAATGTTTCTGATTTTTCAAACAGTCTTATATCAGAGGTATCTTGTCATTCAGTAAATATTTTTCCCCTGCAGACAACTCTGTAGCATATGTTTCCAGTCAAAGCAATTCAGCCTTAGCAAATTAACACTTTTAGAGTAAGGTATCCCAAATGAAGCTTGTTACGGTATATTGGCAATTGTAAAAATGGAATATTGTGTGCAGGAAGGCATGTTCGTACTGAACAGTGGCACAAAGGGAGGCAGGAGGTAATGTTAGCACGCTGAAAGTCATGTGTGCCAGAACTTGATAGCAGAGTCTGGCTCTACTGTGAAGAAATTGCTCTCCCTTACCAGAAGAGAAACTTCATCTCCACTGAGAGGATTATAGGTTATTAAAAGTCAGAAATTCCAAAGTTTTAACTGACAGTGAAATGTTGTGTCCATGTATCAGGTCAAGATCACTTTTTTTTGTGCCCTCTCAGAAGCAGAAACTCACTCTGTTCTTCATGACACAATGACTCCTGGGGCAGGTCCCACAGCAGCTTCCCATTGCCAAGCCGTGCAATAGGCATAGCTGGGGCAGGGTATAGGGTCTGGAGGGACAACTGGGGCGCTGTCCAGGCTCCTCCAAACATCACTTGGGGCTTCGACTGCCTGAAGGCTTTACCTCCTACAGCACTCAGATGTCTACCTTGGTTCTGAGAAAGCAGGCAGAGACCTTTTAGTTATTAAGGTCTGTGTGTGTCAGAAGCCATCACATTAAGAAGTTCCACTGTGGACCTTACAGAGATGCTCATAGGCTGCAAACAGGGCCATGGACTGCACTTTTGAAACCTACTGCTCACAAGGTCTTTTCTGCCAGAAGATGTTGCAGTCCAAAAAACTCATATGTAAGCAATGCCGCTATCTGAAGCCATTTATAAACAACAGACTGTTTCTAGAAGTCCTTTTTGGTATATACTTTCTCGTTCTCTGATCTTGGCCTCTTTCCCTCCTCCTTGATTTGTCACTTGAGAATCTACATAAAATGAAGAATGCAGCACATTCAAAGGAAAGTTCCTGGAGATGAAATGTTGCAGCTGTTCTGCCTCTGTGGTCTCCTAAATCATTCACAGTTTGTGCGATGAGATTAACTGCCTTAGAAAAGTTGCTGTTGGCATTTGGGGCAGAGGACGCCACTGCTTAGCAACACAGTAGTGGACATAATATTCTTGAGAGATGAAAGTACTGAGAATTTTATACATAAGAACAAACATCATACACATGGCCCCACATACAGGTAGCTTGAGGTCATCAATTTGATCTTTTAAGGCAGTTGTTAGATATAAACTTTAACTCAATGAGGGCTATTTGCCCTTCCGAGACATCAATATCCTGTCAAATTTCACTGCTAAAAGATATATCACCTGGTACACTCATGCCATTGGCTAGTGCTTTACCATTTTTTTTTTCTTTAACTGTAACAGCATTTCCTATACTACAAAGGATCAGTCATTAAGTGGTCCTCTTGGAAAGTGATACCTTGGTCTAACTTTTACATAGTTTATTTCCTATCAGAATACTGAGATTTTTATATATATGCTCATATCTGCTATATGCAGCTATCTGCAGCTGGGTATGGTTTGGAAGAGTGGAAATGGAAGCAAAATTGGTTTTTGTAAAGCTGCTGTCTGTCATGAGCTTGGAGGAGGACAGTTATGGTTCTGCCTGTATTTAAAGAATGAAATGTTGATGTGCTTTTTACTCATTTGGATGCTGCCATGTGTAAGAAGAAATTGGAATTCATGTTAACTTGTGCATAACAGATAGATCCTAGCTCACTGAAAGATGGATAAAGAAGACCCATGGATCTGCAGCCATTCTGCCACTGCTGCCTGATGAGACACTTCTAGCATGTGACACTGAAACAGCTCCTCTGAATTTGTCCTTTGCTTCAGCCAGCCCCCAAAGCAATCCCACTTGCAAAAGTGAAGGCAAAACCTGGCCCTCTAGCTATGATTTCAAGGATTAATATTAGTCTAGTCCGGACAACATTATCTACTTCCTTAAAAATAACAGATAACAAGTCATGCACAGTCTTAATCCAAATTGAACTTTTTTTTATTAGAAATATTTGGTGGGAAAATAAAACAATCAGATATGGGATCAAGTTATAGAGTGCAGGTCTGGCTGTAGGTGTCCACCTAGGTTAACATTCAGGACACTTGGATTCTTATGCTTAGATAATATGTGCTTCAAATAAAATCGAGAGACATGTCGCTCCTAATTTCTTTCTCCTACCCTGAAATCAGGTTGCAAGCAGACAGCAGTCCCAGAGGTACCATCCACATCTAAGAATGTTTTGTTGTTGTTGTTGTTTCTCCTGTTTCCACAGAGGGGAGATAAAAGCCGATCTGTCCTGGGAGCTGAGCAGCCAAAAATCTTTAGATCCTTTTGGGAAAATGAATCTGCCTGTGATGCTTAGATTTTACATCAAATGTGACCTGCATGGGAAAAGTTTTATTCTTTTTATGCTTTGTCCTGAATAGGATCTTTACTATCTGGTTTACATCTGGATTAGAACAATAAGGAAATAGGCCCGGTCTTTGGCGTATTGGAAAAGCCTTGTCAGCTGGCATCAGCTAAGTTAAAGATCAAACCCTAAGCAGAATGTGAGTGCACTTTGCAGCTAAGAACCTACTGAGTTAGCCTCTTCCATTTGATTTTTTTTTTCTGATTGCCTTTTTTAACTATTTGCAGTTGTTTTAACACAACTGGCTTACCTGGAACTGGAACTAAACTCAGAATTATAAAACAGCTTCCATCTGGGGCAGAACATCTGTGTACTAGGAGGTCAGTAGGTAAACAGTGAAAATCTGTAGCCTGGAATAATCCAACCTGCACAGACAACTTAGCCCTACATTATAATCAGCATGCTGAGAGGTCTTTGCTGAAGAACACTGTTTCTCTCACTTGGGAATGTAAAAATGCTTATAAATCTGATTTAAAAACTTGTTTTATAGAAGATGCATATTTGGGCTTACTTAGTCATTTAATCTAATAATTTCCTTTTTTCTCTCAAGTGCAGAAGAATCTAATCTTAGATTGACAATGACAAATAATCTGATAAGGTAATCATCAATTTGTGAAATAATTTTGAAGGATTATCAAGATAAATCTTGATGAGACTTAATTTTCTAATATGAGAAATCAGCACTCCTTCAGTTTCGTTTGCTGAAAGCTGTTGTTGAATCTGATGTTTTTTACTGAACTCTCTCTCCAGCATATGGTGTTACCTTTTCTCTAGCTAGCGAAGTTACATTTACCTTTTACTCAGCAGAAAAGGCAGTCTCTAATTCCCAAACACCTGCAAAAACGCCAATGAACTGACAACATGCACAAAAAAAGACAACCCAACCCAGCATAAAAAACAACTTGGATGCAAATAGTAATAGGGCAGAAAGTGATAGTCTTGTGCAGCTCAGTTTTCTTCTTCCCTTAGCACTTTTTTTTTGTTAAGTGCTTCCTGTTTTTTCCTCGGCTCACTGGCAACTGGATGAAAAGGACACCTCAAAAAGGTCAGCTGATTGTGGACTGAAGACAGCCTTAGTTGATGAAGACAAGTTACATTTAGGGACTGATAGAAAGATATATAAAATGATGTGAAAATAGTTCTGAACTGGTTGTAGTTTATACTTGAAAGTGTCATAATGACATTGCTTCTTTGCACTTAACGCTATTTCATCTTAGATCACAAAGGTTTTTATGGAATGAATTAAATAATAGCGTGATCTTCTCTCTCACCTTTAATAGATTGAGACAACTAAGTATGAAAAAAAGTTAGCAGCGACCAGTAAGAGAATCCACCAGTCCAGCTCCAGTTTATGCTGATGTGCTGGCTGCAGCAAGTGACTTTGTGTCACCTGTAACCTCCCAGACTAGCTATGCAGCCCAGAAGATGACAGTGCCTCCATAACCTGATCTGGTAGAAAACCTTATGTAGGAGGAAGTGTGAAAGTTGCTGTCACAGCAAAAGCCAGAACTTTTGTTCACAGTGGACCTGGGCAGGTCATTATGCCTAAATTTAGATATCTAAAACATAAAAGGCCACTTGAGGTTGAAATGCTGATTAGCTGGCAAGACTTCCCTTATATTTAAGGCACAGAACTGGTATTTCTGCAATATAATTCATGTGACTTGCTTTGCATGTTTGCCTATTAGTATCATTACCTAAGAAGGTCATGTGGTTGTCTAAGGTTAGAGGAGATTACCCTTCTAAAAAGCAAGGGCTAAGTGTAATTTAAGGCCATTCTGAGAAGGGATGTAAATTCAAGTCTTTTGATTATTTGTATGTGAAGACTCTAGTAAAAGATCATATTAAGAATAACTATAATTTTAGTGGGAATTTCCCTACTTAGTTTGTGCTGTACTGTAAGTGGTCTTTATGCAATGGACACAAACAACTAGATCCTACAGAGACCAAAGTGGCTAAGTGATGTCTTTATATCTGATGTTTGCATCACAGCAGATAAATATTTAGGTCCCTGAAGACTTGTGATGCTATGTGCCTAAGCACATTTATCAAAGTCCAAAATCTAGCTGCCTATGGAGTTAGCTAGTTATTTTTTCATTGCCTTCTGGACATGGGGTCACCAAAATCCTGTTGAATTTGCTACAAAAGAAATATGGAATTATAGATAACTTACACCATATGACACCAAAAAACTTTGAGGCAGGTGGTAACAGCAGGCTTAGTGTCCTGCCACAGATGATAGAAAGGCTCTGTACCTACTTCATAGGTACTTATTGTACTCAGGGCAAACCTGAAATTGATATGCTCATCTCAATAATTGGATATGTTCATCTCCCAATCAGTAAGAGAAAATAAATAGGACATAGTACTGGCTAACTTCCTTTAGTTGGTGACCCCTAGTGAAGGTCTAATGTTGCCCTTACTATGATACATTTCTGAGGCAGATGAATAATTTCCTCATAAAGAACAATCGTTCCCCAGGAACTCCTGCTTTTTTACATGTCAGGGAAGCATAAAGAATGTGTAGAACAAGTTTATACCTGATAGATATGCTAAATATGTATTGCTTGAAGCCTAGTTCATTGAAAGTTGCTGTCCTTTTAATAATAATCTTTTCTGCATTATATTTTTTGCTAAGTCTTCAGCCTGTAGAGCTTGCTAAAAAGTTTCTAAAACTTGAAATCTTACTTGTGTTTGCAGAGGCAGCAATCTCTGAGGAAGTGGCAGTTACAATGCTGCCATCAATTTCTGCAGCACAGCAAAAATGACTTTTAAGACTAAACCCAGGCTTACAAGTGCTCCATCTTCTCAGGGAATATTTCCTACAAAACAATTTTGGAAACCATATCTCTTAAGCCAAAGGTGAAGAAATAGCTCTTTGCCAGGATAAGGCTTGCTGTTCTTGGTTACTGGTCTCACTGGCCCTTCCATAAAAAACAAATTTGACTGTGGAGGTGGTGTTATGCTGTTTCAAGGGAGTGTTTTACAGGCATAGATAAAGCTGTGGCATGGTCATTCCTCACCTTGGGAACTTTAAAATTCCTAATCTTCTACAGAACAAGAGTTGAAACACCCCCCTGTTTTTACCAGAAGCTGAACACTGTGTAGGACACTGTAAGACTTCCGTTTAGCTTGCTGTCTCCTTTTCATTTTTCACACACTTGTCTACTGGTGAGCTTTTTTTTTTTTTTTTCTGAAAGAAACATTAAAATATTCTGGGATGCTTTCTTTACAAACTAGCTCAGACAAGTAGAGACCTGGAAGGGGGTTGTTGTGGCTTTCAAGCAAGATTCTTGGTCTGGTTAATGCACAAGCCATTATTTCTCATTCTTTCTGTATTACAGTGGCATCTGTCATCGCTCCATGGAGATAGACATTATACAGACACATACCCTTGCCTACTGAGAAGCTGCTTTAATGCTCAGAATAGAGGCAGCTAAAGTTTTCTCCCTCTCCCTTAGTCTAAAATTCTTTAAAATTCATTTTCTTACCACTCTGAGAAGCGGGATGTCTTGGCCTGGATCTGCTGTCCTTGGCCTCATGGTTCGACTAAACCTTAGTTGAGTCAACCTCAAGTAGAAGTTTTTTCTTATTATCACATTAACACTGTTTTTTTTTTTCTTTCTTTCTTTCTTTTGTTTTCATAGCTTGAAAAACTTTAAGTGTTAGCAAGGAAGCAATGGGGATTGGTCCGTGCCAGACCTCCAGGACGGGTGTCTGAGAGTTTGGAGAATGCTGCTGATCAGGGCAGAAGCAGGAGAGCAGTGCTTTGAGGAAGCTGACTACTGGGGCATCCTAACTTTAGCGGAGTGAATAGTCCTTTAGATAACAAACTAAGTCACAAAAAGGAACTAAAGGAATATATATCAAAAAGTGCATTATGTGCATAATATTTTTCTGGGTCACTCTGAATGAGGTACTTCCATGTAAAACTCTTCCTCTTTGATTTTTTTCATAAATATTTCTGCTATAGCCCTCTGGTTTCATACTGTTAGTGGTTTCATCTAATGTTGTATGACTTTTAGTAATGTACTGAGAATTTGGTTTCTTTTTTCTTCTTTTGTTCCTCCTTTCAGACTGAACAATTCAAAGAGAGCTGGGCTTCCCTAGAGCTTCAGCCGTATTATTCTCTTGTTTTCACTGTTCCATTTCAGCTGTAAATTGCATTCTATATCATTTCTGTAGTGGGCTGAGCTGTTCTTGTCCCTCTTCTCCCCATCAAAAGTCTGGTTACTTTTGATTAATTTAATACCGTTGCCACTAGAAATAGTTTCATCAGTTTCTTAGGCATTCTGTTACATTTTATCGGCTTTATTGTCTGTTTCAGTATTTTAACAAGTTTGGCACAACACCTTCCCAGTGGATTTCTTGTATCTCCTTTGTGAAAAAAGATTTTCAGCAATTAGAGGGAGGGTTTGTTTGCTGGTTTATTTGTTGGCTTCAGTTTGTTCTGGGTTTTCCCCTGCTGCTTGACTGGCACATTACAATAAAGTCTTTGCCACTTTTCTCTAGTCTGATTATCTGTCTGGCTGTCATCTACTTTCAGAGTTTCCATTATTTTCAAGTATTACTCTTGGAGTTATTCCTTTAGTTTCTCACATGAATACTGAGTGATTTTCTCAAAGGTATACTGATTTTTAGGCCACACATATTTATATATTACAAAAACATTGTAGTGTCAAAGAGAATGCAATTGGTTGTGATGGGTATAGTGTGTTGGAGGTGTTGGAGACCCACCCCGGAACTGTGACTAGTTATGCCTCCCACTCTGAGAAACAGGATCTATGTTCTATGTCATGAAAACAGAAATTGTAAGCAAATAAATACAAACTTTCCAAGCGTCCTAAAATATTTATGTACCTGCATTTTCTTTAGGATGCTCTAGGGAACGAGGTTTGGGAAGCTGGAGGACAGCCATAGATGCTTTTACATTTTCTTAAACCATTCAAAAGAATCATTTCTTTTGAAAATTGTAACATGTGAAGTATGTTTCGTAAGAACCCATGAATCAAATTTTCTGGACTGAATCCTTCATTGTTCCCATCCACATTTTGTCACCCCTACTCACACTCAAGTCCTGGCTTTGTCAATGACCATAGTTGATCACAGAGAGGAGTGCTCAGATGCTCTGTATCTGAACTCAGGCCTGCAGCAACCTGGACAAGGCACTAAGGCTGAGAGATCCCCAGCTGGAGATGAAAGGAATCTTTGCAACATGTTCCATTTCTGATTTTGAGTAGTGATACAAACAAGACAAGTATGAGAGTTTTGAATGTCAGGGCTCAAAAAAAAAAAAAAAAGAAGTTGCGAAGTTTACTTTGAAATGAAGTACTGTTCCTTAGAACAAAAGCCAGTGAATGCGAATGAAAAATCTGTCTGTGCAAAGTACTGACTATAGAAAGAGAGGATAGAGAGGCTGCATATCTCACGAGAAAAAGATAGCTTCTGAGTACCACAGGGAGGTCATCCAGGCAGTAATATCCAAAGTGTGTATTCCTAGGCAAAATTCCAGTTTGGATCAAAAGTCCTCCCCAAACCCAAAGCTAATTTAGACCTCATTCATATGAACAGGGAGTAGGAAATCTCACTGTCTGTATAGGCGATTGAGCACTTCTGGGGCCAACCTGACTCCAGAAATTCTGATAAAAGACTGAAATCAGAAATGGCTTGCTGAACTTCCCATAGCTAAGAAGTACTAAGCTTGCATTGTGAGTTACAGTTTTGATGCGACTTTTAGGCAGAATTATCTTAAGTCAGCTCATCTTGCCTCCTCAGCTAATCTCGAACAACGTATCTTGCAATGGTTTTACCTCTATTTGAGCACCTCAAGTCAAACATTAAGAAACCAAAGATCTGTATCCTGCTGGCATCTATCCCTCCAATTGGTTTCTTGATTCTGAGTAATTTATGCTTTTACATCACCAGTGCTTGGCTTCCTTATGGAAAATATATGATAACCCACTTTATAAAGCTTACCTGATAAAAGATTTTTAAAGAGAATGTATTGTACAGAAGTATTCGAGTGATTTGTACCCAAGGTTGTGGGAGCTCTTTATACTGCTGATGGTAAGTAGTATAGATTTACAGGGTTTACATTACATGAGGTCTAGACTTACGCTTTATTTCTTTCCTTTAATTTTTCTCTGTTCTCAAAATCTTGACACAGAACTCTGCAGATTCCTGTAACATGTAACTCTCGTATACAAAAGTGAAAAGGCTTAAAGAAAAGGATAACAGGTTCTAAACCTTTTATGATGCATTATTCACTACATGCTTTTTAAACAAAAGCACTATATATGCAGTCTATTCCTATTGCTTTGGGATTTCTACTCTTGCTTTAATATCTTGCTTTGTGCCAGCAATTGCACATTGCTAGCCATAATACATTTTTAATAATAATAAAAATGTTATTAAAGCAGAAGGAATAGAATAGCAGAAGGTTGTAGGATAATGATATTAACGTAGTATGCTTTTCATATGGTTCACAGGAATTGCCACATTTAATCATAACCATACATCTCCAAAGTCCTGCTTAGTTTGAAAAAAATTCGTGTTGCAAATGCAGACATGAAAGTTCCTTGACCTGAAAGTTTGACAGTTTAGAGAATGGAAAAAGAACCTTAGCACGCATATATGTATTGAAATGTTTTAGAATATAATAAATAAATTTGTTTAAGATCACTAGTTCAGGTTCAAGAATACATAAAATCTGCTTGTGCACGTTCCATTGGATGCTTTGCATAGGTCAGGTATAAAGAATAGCCTTTTGTGAGTGAATTTTAGTGATTTATTAAGTAGGTCCTCCTTCAGTGCAAATGGTGAAAATTTTTATGTAGCCAAATCTGGGCAAAGAGATCTTTCATGCTTTGACATTTGTAGTAGTCACTGTGTAAGTCTGCAATATTAAAAAGAGCTGACATTGAGCAACAAGGACTTTACATTCTCATTTACATAAATTTTAAACATTCATTTCAGTTCAGACATTTACACTGCTTTAATAAAAATCATAGCCAGTAGTTGTAGATATCTTTTCTGCATGTATTTTTTTTAATAAGTGTTCCTACATGGTAAGGAACATACAGCACAACTTGAGCTGTCCAGCTGTCTCCATTCTAGACTCACAGTCTAACTGCAGTTAGCAAAGCAAACCTATTTTTTCACTAGTTGAAGATTCCCCAAATTTTTTGATGGGCTTCAAGTGCAAAGAAGGATCAGAAAAGGATGATTTAGTGATCTGGTCACTTGCAGAGGAAAAAAAATCCCTCAAGAACTTATGCCATTAGTTTCTCAATTTTATTTCGAATTATTGTGCCAATAGAAGATAGAGCTGTATCTTTCTATGGCATATAATTCAATGGCAAGTTGAACCAGGACATACATTTGAAAGGTGGTACTTATTGACCAGGACTAGCTGTTAATTTGATCATATTTTAAGGACTCTCTCTTTTTTTTTCTCCTGTGAGTGCTGTTGGGTTTAATTTTATTCAATGGCAGCCTAGCCAGTGCAATATTTCAGATGTGGATCTACTTATCCATTGACATCACATGAAAAATTCCCTTATTGCTAATTACAACCTCATGAAGAAATCAAAATGAGGATATTTTAACATGAACAGGAATATTCCTGGCTTCAGTTTCTACTGAAGACTTGTATTTATGTTTGAAGTGTTGCTTTTATGTTCTTTTGCATGTATGTTGCTAGAGATTGGCCTGAATCATAATATAGCTTCCAGCCTCCTATTTCTCTCTTATGTCTTCCTCCCCACTATTTTGGGGAAGCTCATTAATTTACATTCTGTACAGTTCTTAATCGTATAATGAGCTTCATCAAGATTTCAGAATCCATCATGGAAGCTTTGGAGGAATTGGATTTTATAGCTTGTGCCATCTATTTCTGGCCAATCTTTTTAATACTCTCTTGCCTTCCTTTGAGTTTCTGATCTCACAGCTTGGATGAGACAGTGCTTGGCAATGCCTTTGAGGTATAGAAAGTAAAATATTTAGAAATGATCTCTCCTAACTTGGATATTCTTATTTAAATTTGGTAATAAAAAATGGCTATTCTGTTGCATTTACTGGCTATGAAGGCTGACAATGTAAACATCAAAAGAACAGTTTAATACTTGTATGCTTTTGTTACCTGTTTCCAGTCTCCTCATTTATCACTTCACTTTAATTTTTAATTTTTTCGTTGCATCTTGATAATATGCTTGAAATTTAGCTTGGCATGAAATGCATAAACTGTATTATTAATATCCCATTATTTTATGGTTATACAAGAGCACATTTGACTTGTCACTTTAAATCAGACCATAAGTCAAAGCAAAAATCTTAATAGGCTGCCTGGATTCGTATCTGCACTGAATTAAACAGTAATTTGGCAGTCTCTTCTGCTAAATGTAGTGAGATAGCTAGTTACTGTGATATGCCCTGGCAAATATATTGTGTTGTAATCACAGAGACAATTCCCTGTGGCAAATACACTGGCAGTTGAGTTGATTCTTCTTGATACACTGATAAAGCATGTTCTTAATGCCGAAGAAGAACTGTGTTAAAGGAGCTCGTAATGTGAATTCTGCAAACTGTGTTTATCAGTTTCACCAGCTAAGATTACCATGTTCATATGATATTTTTTCTGTCTCCCATTAGAATGCCTTTACTGAGAAACATATTTAATTGAAATTACAGCTAAAAACTATGTGTATCTGTAAAAATATTCAGCAAAGAGTTCCAAATACTTGATACAAGAGCCTGCAGTATAGCCTATAGATAACCCTAGTTCTTATTTCAAATATTTAATTTATATCATAGAATCATGGAATCATAAAGGGCCTAAGGTTG
>VWPW01012710.1:44553-86280 GCA_013389825.1 Crypturellus undulatus
CTTCTGCTTGAGCATTGCCACCAGCTCCTTGCTCATCCACGCAGGTCTCCTGCCCCCTCTGCCTGACTTCCTACGCACAGGGATGCACTGCTGCTGGGCGCAGAGGAAGTGACGTTTGAACACTAGCCAGCTCTCTTGGGCCCCCCTTCCTTCTAGGGCTCTAGCCCATGGGATTCTTTCGAGGAGGTTTCTGAAGAGGCTAAAGTTGGCCCTCCTGAAGTCCATGGTTGCAAGGCTGCTTACAGCCCTGCCTCCTCCTCGTCGATCCTGAACTGCACCAGCTCATGGTCACTGCAGCCAAGGCTATCCCCCACCCTCACATCTCCTACAAGTCCCTCTCTGTTTGTTAGTACGAGGTCCAGTAGCCCACCTCTCCTCGTCGGCTCCTCCACAACCTGCGTCAAAAAGTTATCATCGACACTCTGCAGGAACCTCCAGGACTGTTTGTGCCTGGCTGTGTCGTCCTTCCTATTGATGTTGGGGAAGTTGAAGTCCCCCATGAGAACCAGGGCCTGTGACCGTGAGGCAATATCCAGCTGATTATAGAAGGCCTCATCAACCTCCTCGTCCTGGTCAGGCGGCCTGTAGCAGACACCCACCACAGTGTCTCTCAAGTCCAGCGGTGCAGCCAGCTGTTAATCTGCCATATCTGCCTTCTCCTCCTTGAAGCCATTCCCCTCATTGTTAGAATCGAGGAGAACACTACCTGGGCTCCCATGCCTTTGACGGCTATCCCTAGGGCTCTGAAGTCCCTCTTGATACCCCTCAGTTTTCCCATGGCATCATTTGTGCCCACATGAAACAGAAACAGTGGGTAAGAGTCAGACTTGTGGACAAGCCTTGGGAGCCTTTCTGTGACAACCTTAATTCAGGTCCCTGGCAAGCAGCAGACCTCTCTGGATGTGGGGTCTGGTCTACGTATCGGTGCCTCCGTGCCCTGCAGCAGGGAGTCACCCACAACGATCACCCACCGCTTCTTCCGAGTGCTTCTTTTCTCCTTACGGGGAGCAGCCTCAGGGTGTGGACCTGACTGCCACTCTGTAGGCAGCCCCCTAGATGGGTCTTGGATCATGACCTCCTCTACCTGATCCACAAGTTCCAGGGCCTCGTACCTGTTGGATGTGGCCACCGGTGGGGGTGAGGTGGGCCATGGAGGGGGTCTCCTACCACCTTGAGTAGGGACCCATTTCCATTGTTGATCATCCCTCCATGCTGTTAATTCTGCTCCCTCTGTCCTATGGCAAGAGGGCACTGGGTTTACAGGCTGAGTTGGGAGGGTCTCTGAGTGGCCTTCCTGGGAAGGCTGCAGAATGCAGCTCCACCAGTCTATTTCTCATTCCCTGATGGCCCTCAGCCTTTCCACCTCCTCCCTGAGCTCCACCACCAGACTGAGCAGGTTGTCCACCTGCTCACACCTGAGGGAGACGGTGTTTTCACTACTCCCTGGTAGCGCAGAGAGGCTCAGGCATTCCCCACAGCTAGAAACCTGGACCGCTGCATGTTTCTGTGGCAGTTCAGTCTGTGTCGCCACACTCTTCCTGCTGAGAGCTCTTTGCCGAGTGGAGACTATGGCTTCTCCTGATCTTCTGTTGTTGCTGGAAGAGTCTGTGCAGAGAGTTCCTTCCCACTCCTGGGGGGAGAGTCCCTGCACCTTGCCTGCACCTCCTGCCTGCGCCAACTACGGCACCACGCTCTGTTCGCCGCCCTCCCTGGGGGCAGCTTTTGAGATCCCGCCTGCCCTGCCGGCTTGGCCCCTGCTGAGTCAGAGCCGCCTCTGGGCCAGAGCTCAGCACTGCCCGCACGGGGGTCGCCGCTGGGGCTGCCTCTCACGCTCTTCGCTTGCTCATTCGGCGTCTCTGGACGCAGTTGTTCGCCTCTAGACAAGGAGCTCCGGCGCAAGCGCCCGCTCCAGAGCCCTTCCCTTCGAGATCTGAGTATGAGTATTTGGACAGCATTTTTCAAGCAAAAATAACGCTATTTACAAAACACGAGTTATAAATGAAATGATTTTGTTATTAATGACAATGTAGCTATAAACGTTAGTCTAATCTCTCTCTGCTTGGCTAAGGAAAAGATGTCATTTTAATGGTCAAATATGCTTAGATTGGAAATGACTAAGAACTCTTTTTTTCCCTAAGTGAGCATTCATTAAAGAATGTAAACATTTTCTGTACATGAGGTAAATTCAACTACAACAATATTTCTCTGGGCACTGCTGGATACAACAAAATAGAGAGAAAATACCACCGCTTGTCTTTCATGTGCTGCTAAAAAGAGGCTCTCTTTAGTAGGCTGTTGGTACTGTAGTTTCCACCTTCCCTAGCTGCTTCCAATAGATGTCAAAAAATAATTCTATGTAGTGAAAGGTGAAGAAGGAAGAGAAGGAAAGTGCTCTGCATAACCACAAGTCTGTGAGGTAATAGGATTAAGAGAACTAAGTAAACCCTTTCTTCTTCACAGTTGCAATGCTTTTTTCTAACATTTCATATATTATTTCCAGTTGCCTCTTAGAGAAATATTTGCGTAAGTGTATAGTCCTTTACTTCAGTTGCTCTTTAAAAATGTGTTCTATAAACATTTTAAGATTTATTTTAGAAATGTAGTAGAGCTCCTAGGATAATATTGGAAAACAACAATATGACAGTATAAAATTCCTCAAGAGTAGAAGTTACAGAAGACAGCTTTCCTTCTGGGAATAAAGAAGCAGATTTTACTTTAAATTAAAACTTATTTTTTGCTGAACCTGAAGACTGTTTTTCAAGAATTACTAGTAGTGAGGAAAGAATGATGACTTGATACTTATGTATGACATGAAGAAAGATACTACAGATAAATACACAAAAAGTGATTTAATGTTGTGTTTCTCTAATTCCTTTGACTTGAGGTTTCAGACTGCACTATCTCAGACCATGATTACCATTTCATTCACATTGTCAAATTTTCAGAAAAGTAGCAAGGCAGGAAACAAGCATCATCAAACAGCACCTTGCTAGAATGAGAAAGAGAAGCAGACAGGTGCTTGTACTGCTTTGGTCTCGAGTTTAAGTTCATTCTTTCTCACTTTCCAGGCATCCTTAACTTTATCTATGGTCCCTAACTTTATCTATATTATCTTCAGTGACATTTCGTATTTTTTCTCTGAGAATAATAATGCTGTTATTTTAAGTGCCTTTGAAGGTATACTTGAAATGAGTGCCTTTTCCTGAGCTAAAGGCCCATTTTGCTGTTCTTTCCATGTGACAGCACATTCTTTGGATTATTTCTGTTTTCATTTATATTGACGTCTCTGAGTCCTGCTTCATGGCAGCAGTCATCCACCAGCAGTTTCATGCCACCACTTGCCTTTCTCTACAGCAAATATTTTCTCTTTCACCCATGCTGAAGTTCAGATCTGTTATTTCACTTCCTTGCACTTCTGTCAGTATTTATCCAGATTCTTGTTTTCTGCTGGTGAGCTTGTGCAAAAAGCTTAATTAAAAAAAAAAATAATAATAAAGAAAAACAGATTATAACCTATTCATACTTTGCATTCATTTCAGTTCTGGTTTAAAAATAGGACCTGTCCATCTCTCTCTGGCAGTTATGTCCCTGTCTCCTCCTATGAATTGACAAGATTGAAGAACTTATATGCAGATGCTTCTCTTTCCTAAAGTATCCCAAATGAATATATTCATTATGATGAGAAGTTTTGTTTTTCATTTCAGCTGGCAAAGTAAGTGTTTTTAAGTTCTGGGATTTCCTGCATTTGTGCCCAGTCTACCCACACACCTGCAAAATGCCATCAGCTTTGCAGAGCTGCAGCCTGGAGAGATAAAGGGGAGGTGCAGTGACAGGAGTTACCAGGAGCATCAGCACTCAAGCCTCACACTGTGAGGATGCTGTTCCAGACTAGCTACAGATACCTCTGCTTGCTCTTTACCCTGCTAGCGTTATTATGCTCAAAAGGTGCTAAGTGAATTTGAATCTGACTACAATTTTCCAATGGATGATCTCCCCTGCTCCCTGCAAAACGCTGGTTCATCCTACACTAACTGTGATCCTAAGTTTCTAAAAGATGGAGCTAAGAATGTGTTACAGCTGGGCTGGTGCTACACGGTGCCACATGAGACATAAACTATATTGGTATTTGGGACTTCACACTGAGGCGGCACCTTTCATGTATAGTTGGACCTAGGAAAGAATGCTTTCATTTAGATAATCTTTTACATCATTCAGGCCATGATATTTAATTAACAATGTTTTGATGAATCTAAACATGAATGAAATTGTATGGGTTTTTTTTTCTAATTGCTTTTAGTATCTAAGAAAACGTAAACTCTCCATGGGGCTTTAGCGTAGTGGGAGAAGGAGCTAGTGTAAGTCGTCTTATGTGGGCATTTCCAAAGTTTCTCCGCTTTACCAGAAGGACTGTTTTTCAAGTTGCTAAGACCCATCTCATCTTGACCCCTTTTCAAATTTCATTGAAATTGGTTAAAATTTGCGGAGGGATGACAAATATGCAGACACAAAGCAGTAGTGGAAGTCAGACAAAAAAAATCTATCAAAAAATCCTATGCAAGTCAGATATTTTATAAACTTATATAATGTTATATATATATTAAATATTTGGATGGAGAGAGGAAGAAAGCTGCTAGCTCATGATAAGTTGAAAATCCACTCTTAAGATGGCATGAAGTATAATAGACCAGACTGAAAATACTTAAGAGAATGCAATGGAGAGAACCTGAAATATTTTTTTCTAATTAAATGATTTTTTTTTTTAGAATTGCTGTTTTGCTTCTGGTAGCATCCTTGCTATCAAGCAGGTGAATTTAACTTATGTATGCCTTATGTATGAATGACCTATTGAGTTTTCTCTAATTTTAGAAGAGCATATTTATCTTGACTGGGATATTTAAAACTTTTGAACTTATTTTATAGGATTTGCTTGGAACTCCAACTTTTTTTTGAGGTGCTTTTTAAACATTAAGATATATATTTGACATCGAAGCATTTATATCCTTTTCCTAACACAGGAAAAACAATTGTCCATACACATTTTAAATATTTACAAGTTCTATTAGAAATAATCTAATAATGCTAATGATCCACAACCTTTTCTGAACTTCATGTATGGAGAATATGAGCAAAAGCATATTAACAGCAAAGGCAGTTTTCTTAAGCCTCTATGTTATGTATCTATTATATATAGATTATGATTATATTTAGATTATGAATAAATTGAGCTGACATTCCCCAAACAAAACTTATTACTCAAGACTGACAGAACAGTGGCTGCAAAATCAGTGCTGAATCATAACAAAAGTCCCCACTGTCAATTTTTGTTTGCAAAGAGCTCTCAGAACCTTTTTCCTTACTTAAAATTTCCACTTTTTTGGCATAACTGTGTCTAGTACATCTCTGTCCTCTTCTGTTGACTTAATTGAACTTTCTTCTGCCTTTGTGCACCAGTGGAACAGCTTGCATGCAAATATTGGGTACTTTTTTTTCTTCTCTCCCCCAATATTTTTTAAAACTGAGACCAGAATGATCATGAGGCCCCAGGGCCACGTCACACTGCACCCCTGCCTTTAGACCTGAAGTGCTGCAGACCCTCTCTGTGCTATTGCAGCGTCATATCAGTGCAAATAAGAGTGAAAATATACGGTCATCTCCATGATTAAATTATGCATATAAACTTAAAAAGACGTTATTACAAATCTGCTTTTGCCATGTGTATAACTGAAAGATTGTACTGGGGCATGGTGCAGGACTGAAGGCTGCTTTTCCTTCCTATATTTTTAAGATATGCTGTTTTTCAAGAAAAAAGTTACTTGAGCCTGAGTTTTCAAAAATGTATCTATCTGCTTAGTGTTCAGATGTACCTTGTGGGCCAGCCGTGCTCTCTAGCTCTGAAACATGAGGCCCAGTTTGACATAAACTGAAGCACAAAAAATAATGCTCACAGTTGAAGTATTGACTTTCAACTTTCTGGGGCTTAGAGTTCAGATTCCCAAAGGTATAACATGAATAATAATGCTTCTATATTGTCAAGAATATATGAGAGTATTCATTAATTTTGTAGCTGCTTTTGAAATATCCATAACATTACTAGCTCATGGGGACTTGTCAAAGTCCTTTGAGATGTCACCACAAATTTCACAGTATTTATTTCTGCCATTTTAGCTAAAAGTGTGTCAGAGAAAAGAGGTTTGAAAAGAGCTCCGAAGACCGGAAGCAAGCACTAAAGCTCCACATGTGCTATTTTTTCTAGACAGTTGGGATCTGAGGAAGATATAATGTTTAATATTTCCAGGGTTAGGGGCAGGCCTGGCATGATATGATATGTTATGATATGATAAAGCTTAACTTTAGGTAGCTATTGTGAATAACATAACAAATATTAACTCTTCTTTATAATTTTAGGACTTCCCAGCATGACTTACAATTTTCTTAAATATTATTTGTTATTCAGAGATACAATTTGTTTCCAAGAACTATTTATTATTTACAGATTGAATAATACATGAATGATGCTCCTCAGTCTTCAATAGAGCATGCATTATTCTAATTTCTCTGAATGAATAAACATAACTGTTTATTACTTTATCCTTTCTACTTCTTCCAGAGTGCTCACATATGAAGGACACACTTATATCCTCCCTCTTTACTGGCCTCGAGAACTGTGGTAAGGAATTTGGGGAATAAGATCATCCTGTGTTAAACTGTGCTGCACCATGTAAAATTGTACGAGTGAGATAAGGCTTACTGGGTTTAAAGCTTTTAGTAGCAAAGTAAGCTTCTGTTCTGCAAGGTGCTTTAACGAATTGTGTGGGTGACTCATGCTTTTCTTCTGTGCGGGATTTTGGAAATGTTACCCACTTGCAGTTTGAAGCACCGTCCTGTACTAAACTCACTGTGCTATATAATCTATTGTTATGTATTTATATCATTAAATGCATTTTGTTGCAAAAATGCTTATCTTTACTGGTAACACCAATGGGCTTTAAAAAGAAAGGCTCTTAAAAATTGTTTTCAAGAGGAAAAAAGGGATTAGAATGTCTTAACTGAAAAATACTCCTTGCCTCTGATAATATTTCTGAAACCTATTGAATCAGTTTGTACATTTACATTTTGCATGAAATCAAAGTAATCTTCAGAAGAAATACCAGAAAAAAAAAATCTCTCTCCTTTTCTTTCTTACTCCCTATAATACAATGATTTTCATTAGATAGCTGTATCTTCAGGAGCACTCCTGCAATGATTTTTGAAATATTATTATCTGCAAATACTGCAGTTGTCATCACATCTCTCTTTGAGAAAGCTCATGTAAAAGAAGAAACTCATTCAAATCCTAAGGGTAAAAAATTCAAAAGGGGTTGGGTACGATCATTGTATCCATTGTGCAATCACTGCTAATCTGAATTCAACTTAAAATTCAAATGAACACTTGCAGAAATGTTCATCCATCTCACACATTTTATATAAATATATGAGATACATGTTATTTATATACATGATGTAAATAGCATCAGTTTCTTGGCTGTTTTAAAATGACTTGAAGAAATGGAGTAATCGCTTCAGTTGATGAGGCTTCACAACATGTAATTTACCATGGGTCCCATCACTTTTGAATGTGTTAAGATTATATTTGATGTATTATTGAAATTGTAACTCCTTCATTTGAAATTCTTCTCAACTCTCTAACAATGAGAACAGTTGCAACGAGGAAGAGACAGAGGGGAAGAAGAGGGGAATTAGTCTAACAAAATACTCAGCTAATAAACACCCAGGGAAAGGAAATATGTATGGATAGGCAGAAACTGCCCTTTCTGACTATATTTTGCTTCCCTATACTTCAAATATTTTGCTTTTTGTCTCCTGCTGCACATTCCTAGAGTTGTATAGGCTTTTCTATATTTTACATTGCTGCAGAACTACTGAAGTTCAGGCGTATGGAGAGCTGTAATGGCCCTCCTTCACCCCTGTTACAGTGCATGCCCTAACTAGTCCCTGCCAGGCCAGCACGCAGGCAGAAGGAGGCTTTCTCATAGGGACCCTATAGGTGAGGCTCTGCCAGATTCCTCCACAGGTTACTCAGGAGGGGCAACTTGCTGGGGTTTCCAGCAGGAAACTGCAGGAACCAGTTGTGTTTCACCACCCAGAGAGAGGGAGAGACCCTCCAAAATTAGCCATGGTGAATACTTTATCACCTGGCTGAACCAATAACTTTCTCCATTGACGGCAAGAGCTTGCTTGAGTTTTATGTCACTAAGAAGACAGGACTTGTCATATAATTTCTGTTTTAGGATTGACTGTAGAATTTGTTTGGTCAATTCCTTGCCCGATAAAATGATGTGCAGTTCCTCTGCCATGAAAGTCAATGGCAAATCTGGAAAAAGTGTCCTTGACTTTGATAGCAATAGGATTTTGCTTACTTCTGCTTACAATGATTTGCTTGCTCTTGTCCAGGTCTTTGCTATTCCCCCTAAGAATTACAAAGATCCATTTTTTCCTCTAAAATATAATGTAATAAATGAATTTTAAAAACTAGCTACTGTGCGAATTTATTGCAGTCTGCTGCCATGAGCAACAAAAGCAAAACCTTTATAGTAACATTTTAAAAAGAGAAAATAGCACAAATCAAGCTGATTTAAAATGATCTTTCTTTTAAATGATTTAAAAGTTAAAAGAGCACTTGAAAAAGAGTGAGTTCCCTTCCAACTCCTCCTCACTGACAGACCGTTTATGGCCTAGCAGTACCTATCATGAGTAAAGTTCTGTGAATGATTATAACTTCTTGGTGTTTTTTTTTTTCTTTTTAAATTTGTTTGAGAAACCAACACAAGAATGTTAAAGGACAGCTCCAAAGGACAATTGATCCTTTCTTTACTTTGCCTGAGAAGAAAAAAAAGAATATGTTGATTTCAGATTGAGTGAAATGTTTCCTTTTGATACACAATATAATGCATTTTCTGGTTTATTTAACCATTTTAAAATAAATAAAATGTCAAAGAAACACTTGTTAAGAAAATAGTGTACCTTTGAGAACTTACAAAATGTGTTTACTGACAACCACAAAAATAAATAAAAATTATTCTTAAATAAATAAGATATGACTATTTTTGTCATATTTTATTTTGTCAAATAAAATTAATATTTATTGAAGAATAAAATAGTCATATCTTCTTCTTTAAGCACATCTTCTGTTCTCATGGGGCCACGAAGACACTGATAAAATTCTAATTTTCCTTTGTTCCTGGGTACAACCCCATTTGCTTTGTGTTCATGTCATTCACAATCAATATGCCTAAGCCTATGTAATGCTTATCTAAATATTTACCATATTTATTATTATAGCTATGATGAGATGGTTCCTTACAGATACAAAAGATGGAGTACCTGTAGAAGCCCCTGGGAAAATAATAGGGCTCATATCATGGAGGACAGAAGGGAGAGAGAGAGAGACACCGAAATTCAGGTGGGGAGAAACCCCTTGCAAGGGCACACATCTCCTTGTAGCTCCATAAATTGCACTTACTGCTTCTTTGCTGCAGTCTCTCCCTATTTCCAAAGCTCAACCGAGTGAATTACCTAAGAAGACAGGTGGAACAGCATTGTGCTTTCAAGGTACAGAAATATGATTTCGATAGTACCATATTCCTTCTGCAGTATAATGATAGGGTATTTTGCATAAGAGTAGTAACCAAACAAGCCCAAAGGCAAACCAGAACCAAATAGGCCCCTCCTTGCTTTCACTCTGAATTCAGTGTCTAGTCTAGAACTAGGTGCTCATTTTTAAAAGTTTTTCGATATTTTCTTCAGACTAAAATAAACACTTGCTTTTATATTGACATCAGAAATCAATACAAAATACATCAAAATACATATTTACATCAGCAGCTAGGAAAGCACTTTCTTCCATCTGAGTCCCTCTTGAGAAATCTACAGGAACAAAAATGTTAGCTCCCAAGGTCTTTTCTGGCTTTTCCTGTCTTTAATAATTAAAATATACATTCCCATAGGATGGAACGATGGGAATAACTACTTAAAAAAGAAATGGCTGGACTACATATGGCTTTTCTTCTATTTCCCATTGTAGTCTCCTATCTGCAGATAGGAGATCTGATATTTTCAGGTGAGCTGATATTTTATAGGGTGAAAGAAGAAAGGTAAAAGAACAGGCTTTCCAAACAGGACTTGGCACCTCTTTGGTGGCTTGACCTTAGGTGAAGGTCAGATGTTCAAAAGAGGCCAGCATCAAGCACTCCGTCTGTGGCACTTTTGCACAGATTTTCCAAGTCATCATCTTGTATGCAGAGCTTGTTCTGATAATCTTATTTGTTTTGGTATCAAAGGAAAAGCTAAGCTCCTCTGAAAATCTGACCACTGTAGCCAATTATTTTGACAGAAGCCCAGTTGATGTATACTGAATTGTGATTCAGATTGGTCAGACGAATGCAAAATGTATATGTGTGTCACAGCTTTTAAATGGTTAGCTTAAGCTAAACCATCAGAGAAAAGTGAAAAGAACTAAGAGCTGACTGCAAGTCTCCTCTAGCATCCTAGAAATCAGCTCCCTAATATTTAGTGAGTCCATTCTTCTCTTCGGATGGCAGAGAGAGAACTTGAATAGCATTTCATTGTCTTTTGCTTTCACACACACAAAAAAAGAATTCTTGCATCGACTTGAAAAAATGGTGTTAAAATGAAATTGAATATGTAAATATAAGCACACACAAATGTACATACCAAAACCGTCCTTTCAAGGAGTGCCTGGTTATGTTACTCTTTCCATCTATTTTGTTTTCTTTGCAGCCAAGTGACACCTTCACTACTCTTTTCGTGACAAGAATAAAGGCCTTGGTAGAAATATGACAGCTCCATTTAAGAAATATTATTTTCAGCAACACCACCACTAAGGAGGAAAAGGATTGTACCCATTATTTCTACCAGCCCCTATCCCTTGTCTGCTCCTCCATCATCCTTCTGTGCACACCACAGGTTCCAGGGAAAACTTCCTGAGCTCCTCTGAGTATGCATATACTTCTTGCTGTAGGGGATATACCAATATAGAAAGGTCTGACCATTTTGTCTTACCTGGAAATATAGGTAATACTCTCTAGGCATTCTTTAAGCTTTTTGTTTGCTTCTTTTTTAACATTAGCATTTTATTTCGTAGTCTATGATAAGTTTCTGTTTATAGACTTCCACATGAGTGGTGTGTGAGTTTCCACGTAGTATATATGTCTACTGATAATTATTTTCATGAAGGGAAGTGACTGGTTTGATATTCAGTTCTAAACCCAATGTAAAAGCAGCAATGACTTCTTTAAACTCTGAAGTGGCTGCTGAGGAGAATGGATGAATAGTAGCATATTTTAGTTTTAGCTTTTTCAAAAGCCAGAACATAATAGCAACTAGTAATGTCAAAGGCACTGATATCATTTAAACAATTCTGTTGAATGCAGACTGAACTGTGAATGACTGACTATCCTAGAAACAAAATAGGGAAACATTCCAGGCCACAGAATTTTCTCTTTCTGATTGACATGAAGCAGAGAGGTAAGAGGGAATTGGTTTTTGCCCCGTGGTTTTTGTGTGCGTCTTAGTATACTGCTTCTTTTTCTCCTTGCAAACTTTTGCTTGTAGCAGTCTTCCAAGTATGAATTCTGACACATAGACAGACACATGTAGCTTACATATTCTTTTTGCAGCATGTAGCTAGAAGGTGTGCTGGAAAGACAGATTATTCATAAACTAACAAAACTTTCTTTCCACTATATTCACTTACTGTCCTTTATAATTCTTCCTTTGACTATGGCAAGTAAGCAGCAGTGCTGATATTAGGTGATATGCCAGAATCTCATCCAGTTATCATAAGGTTATTATTATGGACTTTAAGCCTGTTTGAGTCTTTACTGGAAATTAAACAATATTAGGGAGTTATCCTTACAAAGGAATCAGACTGAATCAGAGTGGTAGCCCTTACATTTTTATTTAGTAACAGAAGTTTAGCAAAAGAGGTTAACGTGTACACGCTACACAGATGTTGGTGAACTGAGATTTTTTTTTTCACAAACTTGCTTAATAATGGTAAAATGAGAGAAAAGTTTTTAACAGATAAATATGTCTGGGCTGTATATGTCCAACCTATCATATTTCACTTGTAAAAAGAATGACTGCCAAGTGTATTCAGAAGTAGCCCTAATTGGCAATATTTGCTTTTTATTACTAATCAGAATAAGCATTAAGTAAACTTAAAGGTAATATGATGAAAATACTTGATTCTTATTTAGACAAATACATTTTACAATTATCTGTGTTATAAAGGAGGCTTATGGAAATGAAACAGGCTCGTATTTTTTTAATCTCTCTTCTTTTCATGGAATCATAGAATCATGTTTAGAAAAGACCTTTAAGATCATCGAGTCCAACCATAAACCCTTCAACACCATGCTTGCTAAACCATGTGCCTGCTAAACTAAGTGCCTCATCTACACGTTTCTTGAACACTGCGAGGGACAGTGACTCTACCACTTCACTGAGCAGCCTATTCCAATGCAATGTTTTCCTTACATTATTTTTGAAAATGAAAAAATCATTTTGGGGGGCTCTTTTTGAGCAATATTCTATAAACCTTAATTCTATTGTTTTCCACGAAGAGGTAGACTCTGACTGTACATATCTTGCTGCAATGCAAAACCACGTAGCATAAAACAATGAGAATTTTTAGTATGGGTTTACCAGAAGGGAACAAGTCATATTAAAAAGATATTTTAACATTTTGTGTTAAAAAATTAAAAATTGAGTTCTCCTTCAAACTCATAAAAATTGTATGAATAACAGAGAGCATTTTACTGAGGCAAAGAACGAAGAAGCATGAGATGATCTAGTATGCACATTGTAAACATCTCGTGACCTATATATGTGCTGAGAGAAGGAAGAATAAATTGAAAGCTCTGTTTAAAATGTAAATATGTATATATACTTAAAACCTTTTAAGAACTAGCAGATCAGCTAAGAAGAACGATATCTGGATCAAACTCCTTATTTCTAAAGCATAACACAATTAAAAACAACTGTCTAGCAAAGTCTAAAAGTCTTTTAATCTCAGTCAAGGGATGAATGCAGTGGTGTCCAATATGAGTATACAAGCTTCAATAATGCTTATATCTATGAATATTTTTTTCAGGAGAAAGGTATGGCAGACCCAACAGCCCATCAGAAGTGTGAAAAAGTGAAGCACAAATGGACACGTGACAAAATCAGATACTTGGGTAGATCATGGTGAGGAAAAAGATGTAAAAGACATTTAAAAAATACATATTTGTATTTGCTTTTGTAAAGGGTAGTTTGAGCAAAACTACATGCTAAGAAGCAATGTTGTTATTACCCCTGTGAAAGCAATTGAGTGGGAAACTTGCACTAGTTAGCTGGGCTTAAGTAGCTGCTACATGGCCCAGAGACCTTGCTGGTGTGGCATGGGCTATTTTGGATGAAATGTTAATATTTAGGTCTGATATGGATGGGTGAGTCCAGAGATTAGTCATAGATCCTGTTTAAAATAGGATTGAAATATGCACACTTTTTTTTTTTTTCTGCAACATATCACAAAGTGTGAAGGCAATCTGCATTTTCAGAACAACCAAAAGTGAGAGGGAAATCAAGTAGGATTTTGGCTATGAAGATTATGTTGAATTTTGACACATTTTTGAGTTTTATTTTACTTCTCTCACAGTGTTTAGAAAAGCATTTTTTGTTTAAAATATTTATATAATAACTACGGTTTATTTAAAATTATTTTCAAATCTTTTCTGATTTATAGGTAATAACGAGATATTTCTGCAGTTAACTCTTTTCATATGAATTCAGCTTTTTTTTTCTTTAATGGTTTATTCATCACATTTTTACATATATGTGAACAATTGTTTCTAATATGCATAAGCTAAATACCTGAAGCCTCTTACCATATAGATAAAACATAAAGAAGAGCCTAAGCTAGAGGACAGATTTGTAGATAATATAGACTTGAACCTAAGTATAGAGGAAAATCTCCAAACTACTTCTGAAGGCTAAAGCTATAGCTGAATACATTCTTATTACACTAGAATTATTTTCAGATAATTTTTCTTTTAATTTTCAAATTACATATTTAATTAAACACACATATAAATATAACTGTGGTTGTTTAATAAGTGGAATAGTCTGTAAAGTATGCAAATGTGACACAGATATTCATTTTGCATGGTCTTTACTTAAACCTCCCTCTCCAAAGATAACTACTTAAATAGGTCACAGTATAAAAATAGTAAGCATTCTAAAGACTAGAATCTGCAAAATTAGTGGTATAAATCCAGCTGAATTCCACTGATTTCAGTGATTTAACTTAAACTGTGCTGTTACTGATGAACATGCATCTACTGTAAATGAGATAGCATTTCCTCCCAAGACCTATCATCAAGCAGCAGGCTTTAACTAGCACAAAAATAAGTGAGTAGAAGGAAACATCTTCTTGCATTCTGCCTGCAAATTCCTGCTTGAATCCCGTACAGCAGAAATCCTTGAACTCTCTTTTAAATCGACCCCACAATATCATATGGAGATACTCTCAAGAGACAGTCATCTTCAGCCTTCCTCTGCCATGTAAAAAAAGTGTTTCTGTTGTGGACACAATTGCCAGACACCCTCCAAATTTCATTGAACAAGCTCTATGCAATGAAGTGAGTTGAGGGGCACGTAGCACATGTTGGGGTTGTCTCTCTATTACTTTACTGCCCTGAGTCTGTACACACAGCAGAGAGGGAGACTAATGGGTCCTTGAGAGAGTGAATGGTAATGAATGAGTGTTAGAACAATTTATATGGTCTATGCCTTGCTTTTTAATTATTTCTTAGGAGTCCTTGGAAGGTGGCAAGGACTGGACAATGTGTTATATAAAATACTTGGGGAGAAAGGATCAAATTTCTGGGTCACTGTAGAAGGTAAATCCAACATCTTCTCATAGTGAATGCTGCTCCAACTCCCAAAGCAATGCTCTAGCAATGCTCCTTCTCCATGCAAGGAACCCATTTCCTAGTGTATAACCCATTTGGAGCACTTATATGTTAACAAAAACATACTCCTCACCTTATAGACCAATAGTGTAATAAGAAAATCTGGTCCATAATGCTTTTATATTTGCAAATATATCCTTTTTCTAGGTCCAGTTTTGATTACGACTTAAAGGAGCAAAATCTAAGCCAAAGGTATCAGGCTTAGTGATATTTGACAGATGGAGAAATACCAGGGCTGGCAGCTGCCAAGGAGAGGCTGTTCTGAATAGAAGTTTAAAATAAAAAATCAATTTTTGTCAGAAATCTTCCATAAATCATTCGACGTGGGACAGTTGAAGCAAAATATTTTTCCACTATAAGCTTTGTGAAAATATAAATTATTACTCAGAATCCTTCCTCCTGAGAAAAAGTAGCTTCTCAAGACTTTTTATGTTTAGTTGGTCTTGGGATTAGGAAAAGAGGTTCCCTACCTGTTGGAACTAATTTTTCAAAAACCTATCTGGTTACAGACCATTATGAGAGACTTGTAGGTTTTTTATTTATGCTACAACACAATTGTACAGGTATTCATAATGATGTCTTTCTCAACTGTAATTTGGTGTATCCAATTGTCCAGATGATTTTTAGAAATGAAGAGATAGTAAAATAATACTTTGAGTCACCATCCCTTTTTTTTTTCCCAATTAAGAAAAACCTCCGTGGTGTCTGCCAGAATTTATTTTTTTTATGCGCTGAGTGTATGTTTTAACAGTCTCTTTGTTGCTGCAAAGCTAGTTGATTGAAATTCTCCATTTGTAGGTCTCCTTCAACATGTGTATTTGGGAGATGGGACTTAGAGAAAACAATACACTTGTATGAGGCAATGGCATCACATCAGCCTTCATTATCATTTTTAGATTGTCTTAATGTGCTACTTGTCAGCGATGGCTCTCATTCCTCTGCTTCCACAAAAGGGCTGCAATTGTTGCGCACTGATCTTTAATACCACATGGGCCGTAGTTTCACCATGATGTCTGAATTAGATGAACGTTCATTGTGGCACACTGAAACCTTTCTCCGCTAATACAATGGGACATTCTGAGAGTAGGAGCTTAGATCTTCCTTCAGATGAATGTATGATACAATGGTTATCCTTTTAAATCTATGCATTTTAAAAAGAAAAATAAGAATTACTGTTGTTGCTATTTGCCTGAAGTTGCATTACTTAGAAAGGTGACACAGCTTACTGTGCTACTCTCCCCCAAAGGGTGAAGTAGAGTATCATTTCATTTAGCTTCTTATTTTCCAGAAATGGATGGTGTGTCTACCCATTCCTCTCTCTGCCACATCACATGTCTTTAAACCTATGATGAGTCATTTTTTTAATGTGGAACCTAATTAATGTCTTGGGAACAGATCGCGTGCACTGCCTTCATGTTTTTGAAGTAGCCAGATGCTTTAATTACTGTGCTTGAAGCTTGTTATGCCTGTAGGTTCTCACTTAGCGCCACCCCCATCACTTTAAGTTAACACCAGTTCAGTAAAGTAGTAAAAGGTGAGACAAATTTGTTCAGGAGATTTGGAATACAATAGGAAGAAAAAGATCAATTCAAATAACTCATGATAGAATTCTTTATCTTTCCTTTAATACTACCATCCCTCATTTGAATTTTTCCTATATTCATATATACATATACATATCACTTATATACTAATACTGTGTTGGTTTATCAACAAAATAGATCCAGAGCTTTGCATTTCTGATAAAACCTCTGTTTATGCCTATGTTCTCCATGCTATAATCCCCTTTGATTAGATCACTTTTCATTTCTTCTGATTTTTTTTCCCAAGAAACTGAATGAACTGGGTTGTTGTTAAGAGTGAAATAATACTTGTTGTTAATTGCTTTTTGAGTGACAAGATGCAATAAGCATTCCCTGATATGTGCTTAGAAAGCCTCACATGAGAAATATTAAATAAGAGATAAAATTAAATATTAAGTAACAGAGGATGCAGTTAAAATGCTAGACACATGCACAATGAGAACACTTGATTTGAGTATGGTACTCACATCAAATCCAAAAATAGACCTGTGGTCTTGCTTCATACAAATGCAATGTTAAGCTCATGACATCTAGTTACTCTCTTTCTCCTTCCGTCATCATCTATGCCTATTCAAGATACTTTCTTCCTAAACACAGGCACATTCTTTTCAATTACATGATTAGAAATAATACTCTTCTGCCTAACTTTAGGTTGTTATATATTACACAGCTCTGACTGAAATGTAAGAATTATATAAAATGATCTGTGCAAAATATACCTTTCTGCACTTTTACTAGGTATACTACACCAGTAATAAATAACAATAACAGTATCTGTGACCTTTGAAGTCTATATGAGATGTGTGGTCATTATCAAGGGAACGTAAATAAATAGAAAATGCTATTTTTCCTCTTCCTTCTTCAGAATCAGGAAGAAGTATAAAAGTGATGATAACCTTGAGGAAATAAAGAAAAAAATGAATTAGCAAGGACAGCCAACCTGGGGAACCATTACAATCCCAGATGTAAGTAATAAGAGTAGGTAGGTGTCAGCTAAAGAAGAGAGACATGTATTCTGTGTATTTTTTGGTTGTCTATGTGTATTTTATAACATTGGAAATGAAGGCATTAGGAACACATTTTGTTCTTCCAGACAAATGTTCTCCTTTTATGAACATACCAATTTTTTGGATGAGTAACATCAGGCCCTATTATATATTAGTACTCTTGATAGAATGAGGAATTTTGGAAAACTATATTGTTGTAGGAGTATTTCCCATCTAGGATATCAAGCAATTAAAGAAGGTTAAAGCCTAAAAAAGCTTTAAAAGCTATTTTTTTTTTTTGACTCATGAACTTGATTAACTGTCTAGAACAAAGATTGCCAAACTGTGGTTGACATGTCATGTGAATAGTTGTGAATTAAACTACTAGATCACAAAATCTTTAGGATGTCACTTGTTAATTTAGATAAGATGGTAGCATGATGTTTGATGAGATATGTTAATAACTGACACTGAACAAAACAGTCTTCTCAGTGCTCTGCTATGGGAGAAAGAAGTGAGACAGGGCAGTGGTGCAGTATGAAATTATATTCAAAGATGGAGCAGCCAGGAAAACCATCTAGAAGCCTGAATCATGACTGCAAAATGTGAGACTAAAACTCAAGGCTGGAGAAATGAGAAGCAAGTCCAGGATAGATGCAGAAGTCTTAGGCAAAGGCACAAATCCAGCTAAGACAGAAACAACAAGAGGAACAGGATGCAAAGATCCTATACCATTTCAGTGGATTGTCTTGCAAATTTGCTTGTTGTCATATCTCATTACTGTTGTATAGAGTGGAAGTTACCATGGAAGACAACTTTGATCTCAGCTTCAGTCTTGTCTGTTGCTTATTCATGCTGAGTCTTCACCATCTCTTTTTCATCTTCTTAACTAATATGGGCTTAACAGTAATTAAAGGGCTGGATCATTTTAATTTTATAATAACTTGTGTTGTCATGAAGCAGAAATACAATTCTCTACAAAGATTATCTTAATGTGTCCACTTTTATCTAAATTTCAAAAATTCGGGTGAAAGAAGCAGTAGTTTTAGCTTCAGAATATGCCAGCTGGAAAGTAGCCAGATGGAGATACTTAAAACCAAAACATTCTGGCCAGCTGCTTGGGAGCTGAGCAGGGAAGATGGCAAGCAACCAGGTGTTTGAAATGTGCCTAGGCTCTGAACAAGCTTCACAGGAATATTTCTACTCTTGTAAAGCAATTGTGATGAATTGGCAGTCTTCAAATAACAATAAGCAACCGGCTTCCTGTAACCAGACGTCTGCTTTTAAAGCAATTTTATACCCAGCAATACTAGGCTGAAGTTGATATCAGTCAAAATGCTGCTAGACTTCAATTAAATACTTCTGCTGGCAGCCAGTACTGACTGAAGCGAAAACCTGAACTGCAGTAATGTGTTCATAGAATCACAGAATGGTTGAGGTTGGCAGGGACCTCTAGAGATCATCTAGTCCAGTTAAAGCTCCAGCAGGGAGACCTGGAGCACGTGGCACAGGGTGGCACCCAGGCGGGTTTTAAATATCTCCAAAGAGGGAGACTCCACCACCAATCTGGGCAGCCTGTTCTAGGGCTCTGTTGCCCTCATAGTAAAGAAGTTCTTCCTATGTTTGCAGTGTTGTAGTTTATAACAATTACCCCTTGTCTTGTCACTGGTCACCAATGAGAAGAGTTTGGCCCCACTTTTTTTTCAAAAAAAAAAAAAAAGAGAGACTCCACAACCAATCTGGGCAGCCTGATCTAGGGCTCTGTTGCCCTCATAGTAAAGAAGTTCTTCCTATGTTTGCAGTGTTGTAGTTTATAACAATTACCCCTTGTCTTGTCACTGGTCACCAATGAGAAGAGTTTGGCCCCACTTTTTTTTCAAAAAAAAAAAAAAANACTGACCTCTGCTGAGAAGAGTTTGGTCCCGCTTTTTTTCAAAAAAAAAAAAAAATTCTATAAAACATAGTACTCTGAGTGATGACTTCCTTGTGTCTCATTCATGGTTTTGTAGGTATCTCGGATGTTGAGAGGACTATTTTGGACAAATAGAATAAAGGCGCAGTTTCCTTGTAAGTGACTGTATTCTGAAAGGCAGATGGAGGAATGGAAATCATTCTTGGGGCACAACTTAGAAGACAATAAAGCAGACTGATGTGGAAAATCTTATATCGCATCTGCTTTTTCCTGTAGTTATTTCTTTGGTTGCAACCCTCTCTTTTGCTACCATCAGTAAACTGACTTTAGTAAAGTGTTTATATACGTCTGTTGTGTGCGTGCATGCGCATATGCATCTGTATATTCATAAAGGGTGAAATGTCTTGCTGCTCTTGCAGGAGATGATAGCTGAATTATGAAGAAGTGCATCATAAGGTAATTAGTCTTTCTGATGATTTAGAAATTGACAGATAAGAAATGGTTAGGAAATGTAGACAGAACATACTTTGTTAGCTCATTATCCTTCTAACATGGCAGTAGCTAGAAATAGCATTTTGTTAAGATTATTTTAATAAATATAGTATAACATAACATTTAAAACAAAAAGGAAACAAATGGTATTTTTTTAATTTCATGAATGGGCCAAGAAAACTGCTGTGAGCTGTGCACTAAGTTTAATCCAAAGAGTATCAGGAGGAAAAGGTAGGCCATGGTGCTTTTTCTCAAACCTGTTCTGTGCTATGCATGTTCCTCCACAGTCACAGCCAGAAAGATTCCAGATCTGTTTTCAACAGATTTTGGGAAAAGCCTACGCAATATAGGAACAGGGACATTTAGGCTGATTCCTAACCTAACATGCTTTTGGTATCATCTCTGTAACCAGTGCCTGTGAATTCCCCGCCGCCACTTTTCAATTGAATATATTCTCTTCCTTTTTCCAGCCTAAAGTTATCCTTGTTTCTATAGAGTAGTAAACAACTACTCAGCTGTTGTTGAGATGCAGCTGCTTTGAATGGTGAGGAAAGGTTTACTGTACAAAGTTTGATTCCAGTGGTGTTCAATGGGTTTAGAGGGTTTGGAAGAGTGCTATGCACTATATCAAAATAGCAAAGACCTTTGTGTAACTGACTCTAGTCCACTATTGACCCAAGTCTCCAATGGGCTGCAGGACCAGGATTTAAGACCAGGATTTTAGAGCTGTGGCATATTCTAAAATGAACTTTTAGCCTGTAGACCACCACCTGTCTTTGCCTCTGATCTGTATTAATGTACCCGTAGTCTTGCATCCAGTGAGATTTGTGTCTAGTGTTTCAGTGTTCTTTTGAGTAACACTGTTCACATTTGGTGGTTTTGGTTCTCTCATATTGTAGATTTAGCTTTACTTTTCTATGGATGTTCCCTGGAGCCCAAACAGAAGGAGGGAGAAATCTCTGCTGTAAAAGTCTTGTATTTATGAGGCTTATTATAACATGGAGTAGAAAAATCCTTTAAAAATTCCTCCAGTTGTTTTGAAAACTTTGTTCACATTTTTAAATGATTTGTGGAACATAGTTTAACCTCTATAAAACAAAACAGAAAAAAAAATCTTGTAATGTTGTTATTAATAAAGCAGGTGGCTCATCTTTCAAAATCCCATTTTAGCCAGGCAGTGATTTTCAATGAAACCTGACATATTCATTTTTGCCAGACGTAGCAACCCTCAAGGCCTGTTGAAAGTCATCTGAAAAAAAAAAAGCTTCTAAATAGATCAGTTTTCTTAGCTGAAGCTGTAACATCTCCTGTATTTATAGAAATTTGGTTCTTTTACATCTCTATTAGTTGAGCAGCAGGCTAAGTGTGGTGACATAGATTAACAAAGTAGGTCAGTTATACAACACTGAACCACCATATATCCTGGAAAACATTTAGCATCTACCTCTATATATTGGCAACTGCATTTTTTTTTTCATTTGTTGTAGAGAATTAATGCTCAGGAATCTACTGACTAAATTGATGTCAGCTGAAGAACTGGAGCCAGCCTTGCAAATATGTTATCACTACAAATGACAGAACACACTGGGACAAATCCAGATCTACTTTGAATCTGTTGATTTCTCTGAGCTGATAGAAGACTTTGTGTGTTAATCACACATGAATTTTGTTCAAAAATGCCTCCTAGTCTTCTGGTTCACAATTTATTATAAAAAGCTGGTCAGCTGACTGCTCCTAAAAGATATTCTGCTTAACACAGTGGATAAGCAGTCATAATTTTTGAGCATGTGTAGCTTAAACTGTGAGAGCTGAATAAAAATGAGGTAGGAGGTTTTGACAAAAGGTATTGCTTTTCCCACTGAATGGGAAAAGGATGTTTTTGTGGTTGCATCTGGGCATAAGGCAGGGCTAGAGAAGAGGGGCGTCCTAATGGATGAGTGGGAGGTGGAAATCAGTTAAAGCTCTGCCAATCAACCTGCTCCTTATGAGAGATACTCACTAAGCCATAGGATGAGTATTCATTTGTTTCATAACTAGCATCTTCAGTAAGACTCAATAAAAAAGTGGTTGGATGTTTGAAATTTCCATAAAGAGCAAGAGTTCCGTGGTGAGTTCTAAAGTCAGTGTCCCTACTCTTTGCATAGCGGAAGAAGACTGAGATAATCTTTTTTGAAAGATTATATATTGGAACTTCTCCTATGTGGTTCATATGCTGCTTCATCAAGAATAGATCTAGAAAGTTACAGGGTGTCTATCATCTGAATTAAACACCCTGGAATGAATCAAATAGCACAGAAGAGGAGAGCATCTTCATATATTTAAGATGAGGGGACACAACATATGCAAATGGAAAGTAGAAAAAAACTGGAGAAATATATTACAATGAAAAAACAAGCTGCTTTGTTCAGCTAACCACTTTCTTGAATTCACAAGTCACTTGCATATCTAAAATACAGAAGAACTCTTTGAAGTGGCACTACTACTGCATCAGACCTCTGAAATCTCTTGTTTTATGCCTAAAACTGGGTGCCTATTACAGTGCAATGTGCTTGGAGAACTTCCCTGAATCTTTGTTAGCATAATAATCACAATTAGTAAATCATTTTCAAAACACTAGTGTGACTATCACTCTTTCTGCCCTTTTCTCCACATGAAAAGATAAGTTAATATGAGCTAAATTCTCTTCCCTCTATTAGCACTGTGGCAGAAGGGGAAAAAATATTTCCTGTGTTATTGAGAAGTGTGATTGAGGAGTTTCCCAGAGATGTAAGGTTGCATGTCCTAGTGAACGTTATATAGTGAAGAAATAAAGATTAAATTCAGAAAGAGGGTTTGTCTAAGGCAGACCTATTGTTTTGGGGAGTATTGTCATGAATTGATAAAAAATTAGGGAGTTAGCGCGACCATGTTGAAAAAGCACCTCCTTGATTATGATAGTATAGGGATAGTATAGTAACAATATAATCTGTTCCTGCCTATGTCTAGGCAGACTGTTTTATATAACTTTATTTAGTTTCTGTATGTCTGTTTGTTGCTCTGGACATGGGAATTCACTTTCCGTTATACAGAGATTTCTTTCATTAGACATTTAAGAAAGTGCCTATATATGTTTTTGAAATAGGAGACTGATAGGCTAAGCAACTTTCTTTGGAGTTTTGTTTTGCTTCTTTTCTTATATTGCAGTGCTTTTATAGCATGACAGACTTTTTCTTTTATTGTATTTCTCTGTATGATTCTCTGTATTCTCTGTATTAATATATAGCACTGAAAAAGCTACCATATATAGAGTTGTGCATTTTAAAAGAAGAAAAAAACCAAACAACTCCAACTGGATACATACTTTAGGGTATCTTTAAATGCCAGACTTCAGACTTAATGATTTGGGACTGAAATCCACATGGAATGAAAATGTTTGGTATTTCCATTCAGAGTCCTGAACAGATGATGGTTTGTATTTGCTGAAATGCTGTGGTATCCTCCCCACCTGACACAACCAGCATTTGCGAGTATGTTTTTAAAAGATAGAGTTAACATTATCAGCCTGTATACCAAACCATCAGTATGGTCATGCTAGCACATAGAGCAAAAACCTTCTCTCTTCCATTTTACTAGAATTTGCCTCCTTTTTAGTCAGTATCCGTCTGCTTTTTTTTTAAACAAGGTTAGGGGTGAAGCCTCATTTGTGACCTTCCCAATTCACAGGCCTTGATCAGCAATACCCATCTGTGATGGAGGGGTTAGTATGTCAGGCAGCTGCTATGGAATAACTTGAGGTTACAAATGCATTAATTCAGTCCCCTAAATATAGACTTCTGGTGCCATTTGATAGGCGTTGCAGTGTTCCCTGCTCTCCAGCTGTTTGTCCCGGAGTGTGGTCTCCAATAGGCCTTGCGTCATATAGCTTTGTGCAGATGTCTTTGATTGCAGAAGATGTCTCAAATGGCAATGCCTATGTGGAGACAACTGAAATGATTCCAAAATGTTTCTTGTTCAGAAACACAGCTACACTGTCCATTTAATAAATTCAACATCACCAGAATGTATAACATATTGTTTCTGCTATCCTTCATTTTCTCAGGGCATATATTCCATCTGATAATATTTTCTCTCACTTTAAAATATACCCTTCTTTCTGTTCTTGGTGGTCAGTCCAGGAGGACAACTGCTCATGACTGAGGGAGGATATTTTCTTTTTCTGCGCTTCATCCATAGTAGTCTTGAATACGAGGCACAGGATGCTGGGAGGCAGATACATATTTGCAGGAAGACAAAGAGATCTTCCCTCATCTATGGCACCCCTGGATAAAACACATGTCATGCCCTGTATTTGGGGCTGTTCTGCAGCTCCCAAATCCCAAATGCAGTTGTATGCCCAACTGGATTTATGTTTAGCTACCTGAGACCTCCTGATCCCCAAAGTGCTGTGAGGCACCTGCAGATTGTTATTATTTATTTATTTTGTCTTACATGGTACAAGTAAATGTAGTTCTCATGTAAAGGCCTTAGCTGATGGCTCCACAAGTTCTGTTTACTCACAGAAAGGTAATTTGATGCCTGTAGGGCATGGTTCACATATACCCAGATTTCCTGGATAGCTAAATGACTAATTCGATTCCAGTGCTCATTCATTTACTGATCTCTTTCAGACTGCTTGAAAAAGCACTTTTCCTGCAAATGCTTACTCATGGAAGTAATAATACTCTAATTAAAAGGTAAGTGGGGTTTGAAGGCAAGATTTTTTAAATGAGTAAGCACTTGCAGGGCAAAACCCAAGGGCAGCAGAAATGATGATAATTTTCTGTGTAGTACATTGTCTATTTTTGTCCTGAAGGCTATATCTTTACATAACCTTCTATTAGGAAAAGATTTGAGATCTTCCCTTCCCAGACCAACCAGGAAGCCCAATGAGCAGATATTCTTCTGCTTCAAAGCATTTTGTAATGATTCTCTATTAAAATGAAATGAAACATTAGCCTGCAATCTAAGTTCCTAAATTATATTCTTCCAGTGATTATTATATTCTTCCACTGATGGTGTCCTTCCTTCTGTCCCTCTGAATCTTACTTCCAGCTTATCAAATAACTACTTTAACAGAGGTTGGCACACACTCTTTACACACCTTTTAAAAATTAAATTATTTATAAATTTCTTTCTACCATCTAACAACTTATATGAAAGTGTTTTTTAATCTGCGAGACAATGGAGACCTGTCCATTCAGGGAAAGCTTTATTACAAAGACTGAAAAAGAGCTGTCAAGGCAGAAAAAAATATATACATATAGATATATATATCGGTAGTTCTGTGATTGGGAGACTGTGAACCACCCAGGTGGACAGTAACTGGTAAGTCAGGTGTGTGCCTGACTTGTTTCTGATTCTGTTGTTATTTTACTCAGAGGACTCTAACTGACTTTAAAAATAATTCCTTTGCAATAATTCCTTTTTTTCAGATCTCAAACTCTTCTTTTGATTTTGTAAGCTAATTTCTTCCTTCAACAGTTTGTAAAGACTGTTTAAACTTAGATTGTAAAACACGTTAAAGAAAAGGGTAATGTTTTGCTGAGCCATATGTTCTTAAATGGTGTATTTTGTGCAATTTATAATAAATACTTTAAGACAGAAAAAAAAAACCCCAAAGCTCTAATTTAAGCAAACATGCTTCTGCTGTTTTCAGCATTTACGTTAGGGACAAATTTAGCTGTCTGTTTTCACTCAAGACAAGGCATAGCATTCAAACTATATTGGTTTCATTGACTTCAGGAATTGAACTAGTTTTAAATTGCTTTGTTCTAGTCTGCTTACGTTCAGAATTACTTCATTCTATCTCCAGCTTTATTGCTTTGCAAAGATATTAAAACATTTATATAAAATGTCCATTAGATTAATAAAAGATATAAATCCCCGATACCAGTGTTATTCATCATAAAAATACCAAACATAGACCATAAAATGTCTGTCCAATTGAATCATAATATGCAATGCAAGAGTTAATCTCCCTCAAGCTCTTAGTCCTATTTACTTAGTGTGCTATGGAAAAAATATATAGATTGTTTCAAATATTTAAAGTAGCATCATGCTGTTTTTATTATGTGTTTAGAAATAAACTGCACAAGAGTTGCTTAGCTAAGGTTTGGCAAGAAGTAAACAGAGCTTGGAGTACCAGACTAATGGCTGGGCTTTGTGTACTGGCACTTGCTTTTTCTTCCATCTAGAAGATGAAAGAAAGGGCTCCTATAAGTGTGATTTTATTATTGATAGAGCTGAGACTGTTCAAAATTTCCTTTTCTTCATATTCCTTCATCGTGCATCTGTATGTCGTTTCTGTTCTATCCATCATATTCTGCCCCATGCTCTGTTGCTCTGATCTGAAGTGATGACATGTAGGCAAAGAATACCTTACAATTTAAATAATGTTTTTGCATAATTTCAAAATTGATACATTGGAATTCCGATTAAAAACAATCTCACTAAAATATTCAGAATACACAATCATGGCACCTTTCTGACTTTACCTGTGATCTTCTGACATAGTCTTCTGAATATGACAATTGTAACTTTTAAGAAAATATTTTAAAATCCTTGCAAAACTTTAATTTTGTAATCTCTATTCTTTGTAATTAAATGTCAGTGTGATAGAAGGAAGATCTATGAAAATGTTAGTACCAGTGTTCTAAGAAAATGTTAGTGTTAATATTAGTGTTCTGTTCTTTAAGAGAGGAGCTACCTGATTAACTGTGGTATAGGAAATGTTTTATTAAGAGAAGTAATGTATTGAAAAATCATAAACCAGCAAACTTAATCTGTTGATTAAAAATACATATTAATGAGTGGAGAAGGATTTATATCATATCTGTCATTTCACCACCATAAAAGAAGTTCTGGTAACTCAAGATCTTTAAGTATTTCCTGAAATAAAATCAAACAAAAAAAATCCAAGAAATCTCACCCAAATTCTTAAGGAAGTGAAAATCAACATGTTGCACTATTACTAATGCATCAATACATGTTAAGTTTGAGCAGCCTCCCGAGCTTATATAATATCTTTTTTTCTCCTTGTGTTACTGTAGAATTTGCTCAACTAAGTCATCCCATTGATTTTAATACTGAAATTATGGTAGGTTTCTGTGGAAGCAGACATTGGCCTCAGTATCCCACCTGTATTTTTATTCTTCTCTAACACCTACTGAGAATCCTTACAAATGGTCCTAGTCTAATTCAATCATTGGTGTGGAAATGAACCAGATATCAATGAAATAGATTACTGATATCTAGGGATGGCAGGTATTTATAGAGGAGCTATTTTTTTTTAATTATTGTTGCTTCCATCAGTGGCTGACTACTACTACTTTGGTATCTACAAAAAAAGTATTAGTGATTTTTTCCATACTGTGACATACTTAAACAATATATTCATTTGACTTTATCCTTGGAAGAATGAAGTACAGAGAGCTCTTCCCAAATTTACTCAATTTCTCAAATCCCCTGAACTGTATTCTCCGTGTGACTGCAAAATCATGCTGTTTGGTGTGTGATGGTTGAGAAGGAAAATTATTTTGGAAAAGAATGAAGGAAAAGTTTAGGAAGAAAAATGAAGACAGAAAATGTAAGTAAAAATGAGTTGCATTTTTAAGAATAAGAGAAATTTTGACAGAAAGTCATCTCCTAGTTGCACCAGCAATATGGGTCCAGGAGAGAAGAGAATAATTACACTTGACTTCAGCTTTTCAGATTCGAGAAATGAAATCTTGGTCCTCTGGAAGTCTATGTCAAAAGTTCTCTTGACATCAACAGGGCCAAAATTTTGCTCATTGTCTTTCTGACAAAAGAATGATATAAAAAGCAACCTGCTCACTTTGTAGCCAGTGGGAGTTTTGCCACTGACTTCACTGGCAACAGTGCTGGACCTCTTGCCTTTGGGCCATGAGGCTGAAATCAATGAGATTTCTGCTTTAAATTAGGTCATGTATTCCAAACCCATTCCTGCAGCGGATTTTCTGTTTTATAGCTTTTGCTTTATGACTATATAGAAGGGTCAGATCCATAATCTGTTCCACAGAAGTGGAACGATCAGTTTTCAGCGTGCACATTAAGGTGTGTGTAGATGTTATGTTGTGTTACGGACCCAATCACTCTGAGCTCAATTCGTCTGTAACATAATTTGCAGGGAAATGAAAGTAGGGATAAATCTGGCCCATTTTTTCCTATACAATAGCAAAAACAGGATTTTGTTAATTAAAAAAAAATCAAAAATAACATTTGTGTGATGCTGCTTTTACTTTTGTTTTGAAAAGGTTTGACGAAAGCTGATTAGTAATCTGTAGCCAAAATTGGTGTGAATCTTGTTTTTTGTCTAAAATACTGAAATAAAAATGCTAGAAGCCAGTGACCATCTTTCAATATATATGTAGTTTATCTGAGCATGTCAGTCTTGTTTTGAAATGAAAACCTTGCTGTAATAGATCTTCATTTTCTAAAGGAAATATAGCCTAAAGGGTATGCATTGCACTCCATTTCAAAAGCCCTGGGAGAATTTCTCACAGAGATTCTTACGAATTGTGATCATTTCTTTAGGATGCTTTAATGGAAAAGTACTAAAAGACTGGAATGTACAAAAATTGCCAACATTTCTAATCATTGCTCTTCTTTTGAATAGAAAAATAATTCACAGTGCCATATATTTTTTGCGTACATATGGAAACTGTGCCATCCAGCAATGTATTTTCATGTAATGGGAATTATATATATTCATTTGTGTAGTTGCAAGCTGGGCATTCTTTATAAATATAGATCCTTTTTACTATTTCTACTTTACTTTCAGCCTGCAATAATCATCATTGCCAAATTATTTGAAGATACATAGTATGCATTATCAAATATTTAAGTGGTGTACTTTGGCATTGCACTTTAAGAGGATAGTATTTTAGTCCAAAATTGTAATTAGGGAAAAAAAAAAAAGCATTTAACAATAAATATCTCAATTGCAAAGACCAACTTGGATAGACATGATTTTTTCACACAAAGCTTTTAAAAAAGTGCTTATTATTATTATTATTTGATTAGATATCTTATTAATTCTGGTTAAACAGACAGTTCTTTTAGATTGCTCTTCATCAGCAGTTGCAATTTACATTTTTCTCTTCCATCCCCCTTCTCTTCTGTTTCTATGTTTGGCACTGCTTGTATAGGATTACTTTTACTTGTATTTTGCAAGCAGCAGGAGAACAGATTAAGTTATGGCTGTGTTCTGAAGGGATATGTCAACTCTGCGCAACAGAGCCTGGTGCACCTCCCCTCGAGCTGATGGGGCTTGAATAGATAAAGATGTTCAGTACAGCATTTTACCAGCCCACTTACTCGCTCAAAAGCTATTTGTGTGCTGCACTACTGAGCCACTTCGAGCTTTGATTCACCTCGGTTGCGCTAGCCTGGGTCTCACATACCTTACTGATGCTGATTACTATATCTGAAGCAAGCTCTGCTCAGCTGTTTATAATCTACCTATACACAATATTTGTAGATAGTGAAAAATTACCCAAATCATGTAAAATCTGACTTCTGTGAAAAGAAACTGTCTTCAATACATGGTTTCCATATTCTGTCTGAAAGAAAAAATCTTAGTTTCAAGTAGAATACAGCTGCATAAGTCACTTGTGCAGCCAGAAAGTGATATGGGAAGCACTGTGTGAAAGCAGCCTGTTTCACTGCGTAGAGTTTGTGCATTCCAATGAAACAAAGGGGTACTGGATTTCTGAAACTGCAAAAGGGTAGCAGAAAATTTATGAATGATTAATGCTATCTGGATTCTTTCACTGACTGCTTGAGCATGCTACTGCAGGAATCCCAAACAATACGACACACCAGGTAAAAATAAAGATTTGGGGAATTGAAAGCTTACCACAGGCTAGTAAAAGTCTGAAGCTGGTAGGCACTATGACAATAAAGAAAAAAATGTCAGAAGGTGACCTGTCTTCCATCTTACATTTGAATGTACTCTCCTGGGTGCCTTTTGCATATCACACACAGAATTACAAACTGCAGGAACTGTTGCAGTTTCATTATACAGGTGCTGGTCGTGCATGGGCTTGGAGGCTGACTGTGCTGGCCAACTGCACAGGACGGAAAAGATGAAGCATTTTTCTGTTTGTCTAAGAAGGGAATTGGTTCCTTTCCAGCAATATGGATACCAGTTTTTACAATGACATTGAGACATCATATCAATGCCTATAAGAGGATGAAAGGGTTTTTGTTTGTTTTTATTTTCTGAAAGGAAGCTGTATATACTACTGGCTGGCGCATGTACATTAAAAGACAGGCTGGATTTAAGACAAGTGCGGTAAAAGATGCCTTATGTGTCCAGGAGAAATTTATGGGCAAGTGTGCTAATGTAGTAATGAGATTCATCTGTAGCTGACATATCAAAAATAAATGTCAACTTATCTATTTGTTAATGGATCTATTAAAAGCGTTGTTTATACTTTTTTTTTTGGTCAGGCACTTATACACAGATGGATTGTGCAAACAAATACTTCATTAAACTGGAACTAGGACTGGGAGCCAAGTTAACAGCCTGAGTCCAGAATCATGTCCAGAATCATGTCCAGAGTCCAGAATAATCTGTGATCTGAAAATGGCATAATACTGTGGAACACAAAAACAATACAAACACTAAAATTCAAAAGTGTAGTTAGAATGAGTGACTGATGCAAAATGGGCAGGGAGAGTCCAGGATTTCCAAACTCAAGTGAGTTGATGAGGAGAGAAATGTTTCAAAGAAACCTATTTAAATATTGCAATCATTTTGTTTAAAGTGATTTCTAAGGGATATTTCTCCTTCTGCTAAACATCTACTTTTCCAATATCGGTGATTCCAGTATAATTGCTCTTAACTAATGATTCATTATAAGTTTAGCTGTAGTATATACGCCTAGCTCTGCCACTTGGACACATCCAAAAAGCATTTTGTTTGATTTAAAATAGTTCTAGAGTAGACCATGAGAATAGGGTTATATTTATACAACAACAGTGACTTCTATTAATAGCTATATAATAATAAAAGATTATTTTGTAACCTTTTTTAATGTAGCTTACAATGCAGTGGAAAACATAAGCTTACTTTTGAAGAAAAATATTACATCCCTAGATGATGCACCAAATCTTCTGAAAACAGGAAGTGGATCTTTTATTGTTTCTTAATGATTGAGAGTAACAAGATGAAATTTCAGTTTGCTCTTGTATGGTCTTTTCAATTTTCTCTTCAATTCTGTCACTTTAGCATGTATCTCATTTGACAGCTGTATTTGATGATTCCAAGTAATTGGATGAAACACTTTCCTATGTGTAAGTTTGTGGAAAGGAGGAGAGGTTTATTATATAGGATTACTCATGAGATGACATGTTACTTCTCAGATAGCTAATTGTTTTTTTTTTATCCCAGAGAGCCATACTTTAAATAATAGTTACTGAATTTCAGTATGGATCTATGAAAATCTTGGAATCAGAGATGCTTTGTGATAGCAGAGGATTTTAATAGCAAAAAGAAATTGTGAAGTTGTTTATATGTCAACATGTTTTCTTGTTTGCAACTTTCTTAGACCCTCAGCAGCTTCCTGTGAATACATGTAATCTGAGTATTTCTAGCATCTGTGAAGATCCAGAATTTCCCACTAGGCAAACAGGAGCCTGGTCTGCTGAAAAAAAATACATGATTCAGCACAATATCTTGCATGTGCCTTTCCAAAGAAGCATTTTGTTGTTCATTCCTTCTGAACAACATTAAAACAATAACTTACAGAAACATAAACTCCCCTTCTTCCCTGCTTTCTCATTATGCTTAGTGAAGTTAATGGGACTGTGTGCATGCTTAAGCATGTGCTTTAGAGCTTTCTTTATAGGTTGTGGGTCATAATGGCAGGGGAATAATATTTAATTAAGGACACAAGTTTTATTCATGCTTCCACTACCCTGTTATTTCTGATAGTGAAGGAAATTGTTTTACAACTGTGCTGGCAGTAACTTTGTATTCAGCATCACTTCAAAACCACAGAGTGGTCTATTAAATTCTTCTGGCATGTTAAACTTGGAACATGAAAAGTTAAGGGAATATTTCAGCAAATCCCACACTTGCAAGAATAAATACTTACAGGACTGAGTTGGAAATCCTGAATATTTTCTGCATTTTCACTGGAAGCCAGGTGGAATAGGGTCTCAGTGCAAATGCAGGCACTGAGCCTGGCACCTAGCTGGAATCTAAATTCAGTCAGGATCTAGATCCAGTTAGTGTGTCTGCTTAAAACCCTTAAAAATCCCCCCAAATCTCCCTTTTAGATGATAGCTTTGTAGTTGGAATACTTTTTAGGAAGTGAAGAATTCTAGTTGAAATCTTTCTGTCATATCAGAATTAAATCTCCGTTAGGATACATTAGCCATTGGCCTGATAGGCTATTCTGAGGATGGAAAATATTCTTAACGTTTTCGCTATTATAGGTAATGTTTATGTTATATGGCTATAATCGACATATTTAGGTTATAGAGAGAAGAGCCAACATCATTTATGTAGGAAGAAGTCTAGGATTATTTTCTTTCATTCCTTTGAGTATTTTTGTGTTTTACTTTTAGCAGTCTCTGGTTTTGTGGGCTGCTGCCAGGTTTCTAATTCTCTGGGGAGTTCCCTTTGAGTCCCTTTCTGGGGCAGTTCTTTCCATAGATATCCAGCACAAGATTTCTGATTCTCTTCCAGGAGCCAAATATTTAGAGTTTAGACACTGTATTGCCTAATTTCAAGTGATTGAGCTATGTATTAGTTTTTGTCCTTTGTCTTTACTTAGGTAAGCTTCCAGCTCACAGGCAGGGATGGAGATTAAACAATATAAGCTGAGGTTTGATCCAAGCTGAATTTCTCTGTGTTCTTTTGATATTAGATATAGAACATAGTAATGTACAGAAAACACGGGTACACTATTTGATTTTTAATGCGGCATTTGTTTTTCATGTTCTTACCATAATTTTTACAGTTATAGTACTCACCATTTTGACAAGATACATTTGAGGAAATATAAGGTATATTGGTAGGAAAATTCTACTTTCTGAAACAATAGTGGTCACCATTAGATTTAATTTCAATGCTTGTATATCAGTCTGGTGAACTTAATCTTATCAGAATAAATGACACCTCTAACTATGCATTACTCAGCATCTGCTTATGCACACAGGAAGACTTACTAAAATCAGATTAAAATCAGATTATTATTTTACAGAATCAGACCAGTATTTCTGGGTCTTTCATCTACTGTTGACCTAGCCTCAAGATTATATGGCTAAAATATTGTTGTGAATCCCAGCTAAAGTATCAGTCCCTTTGAAATCAATTATTTCCATCGGCTTTATCAGGTGCTGAAGTTCACTCAGCTTTTACTCTATTGCAAATGCAAATTAAGTAATTGTAGAATGAAATCAAAAGATACTTTTTATAAAATGTTTCCTTTGTATGAATGATTAAATATAAGTGGATTGACTGTAGTGCCAGATGTACCCAAGTCTAACAAGGTTGTTGCATTGTTCAGTTGTATTGCTGGGCTTTTAATGCTCAGGCCTTTTGTCTCTGGTCTATTATAGCAGTGCTGTACAGAGTGCTTCTGCAAGCGGAGTGGGACTCTAGGTATGTAGACTTGAATACCAATATTTACTTTTTCTTTTTTTTCTCTCTTTTTTTAAGCTGTGTTAAAATCTGTATTGAATTTGAGTTCTGAAAACAAATGTATAGCCTTGTACTCAAAAGAAAAAGCCTATTGTATGCACTTTATGTCTTTGGTTTCGGTGTTTTTCTCTGAAATTGTTACTTTGCTTTATTATTTCTGTGTTGTGTTTTGAAGACTAGAGTCACCTAGAATTATTTTTTCTTCCATTAAATCAAACTCATGCCACCAGTGTCACAGGGGACAAAAACTCCAGGTTAAGAATAACTCATATAATACGTTAGCTCCTAGACTATTGATAGGATTTACTGATTGCCTTGTATTAGTATGGGCCAGTGAATGATTGAAATGGACATGAAATATCAGCTGTTTAAAAAACAAATTATTAAAACTAGTATGTGATGCATACAACTTTATGTCCATATAGAGAAAGCCTTTGGGAGGTATAATATTATGAAATTCTAAAAAAATCCAGTGTATTCAAGTTCAGAAACATGAAATGGAAATAGAAATAGTGGAGGTAGATTTGGAGTAGTCGTGTGTATGTTTTACTTAGTTTTACTGTAGCTAGACAGAGAAAAGAGAAAGAAATGCACCATTATTAAAAACTGTGTGTTTTGCCATTTTTTAAAAGTCATGTGGTCCCAGGATGTGTATCTGATGCATTTTATGCATTTTCCATGTCCCTTACACCTATGGCTATTTCAAAAAAAATGTACTGGGAATTCAATAGCCATTAACTGCTAGCTCATATTTTTATCTTTAGTCCATAGGAAAGGCAGAGTCTGGCTGTGGCATGTGGAGTAACCCTGCAGAGGAATGCAGCCTCTCTGTGATAGGCAACATGACACTGGCTTTTATGAGCAGCCTGTTCAGCTGTCCAGTGGGTAAAATAGAAGCTGTTTCTTATTTCCTACCATTTTTTTTTTTCCTACACCTGTCTAGGAAACTTAGGACATAAACCCTGCTCTCTTTTTCTCTGTTCCCAAAGTGAAAGTGATTACTCACTCTGAAAGTGATTATTTTGAACAGGGCAGAAAAATCCCACAGGTAGGGCCAAGATGTAGCCTTCAGACCCAACTGGTGTTTAGGGCTGGTGTCTGGGGCTCCCCAGAGCTGCAGCTGTGGCAGCGAAGCGCTGGCGACAGCCCTGTTCTAGCGCTTCCCACGAACAGTCCCGCTCCCGGCCAGCGGTGGGATGTGCCAATGAACTCGGCAGCACATGACCCGACATGCATCATCACTGTGAGCACCACCAGCATCTGCTCCGCATCCAGAGTGAGATTACGTTTCTGTTTGCTGTGCTGAGGGGAAAGTTTTCATAGGGAAAAGTCACACATTGATAAGTTGCCTGCTGGTAGAAGGATAAATGTTACCCTTCTATCTTTAAACCCTTCAGAGGCCAAAATAGCAAAACTGTACAATTTTTATTATACAGAACAAGTAGGTTTCAGAGAAGTTAAGTACCATGTGCCACTGAGCTGTGATAGTTATCTGTGATAGTTATCTGTGTAGCAGATCCAAAAGGAGGAAGGAGTGAGATAGATAGATGTGTCATTCTATAATTTTGGAAAGAGCAAGTAAGAGTAGTCAGTGGTCTCTTCTGGGTGGTCAGATCATCAGTGCTGGAGTTCAGATACTGCATGCGACGCTGTGTCCTTGACCAAATGATCCTTGGGTCCAAAAGCAAAAAGAATAAAAGTAAACCCTGAATGGAAATATTTCCACTATGGATCAGTGGAAACACAAGAGCAATTTGCTGAAGGATGGAGGCACCTGGGGATTTAAAGAATGTTTTTTTTTTCTATCATGACTGTTGGGATACTAGCCAAAGAAAAAGAACTAATAGTGATGATCAGGAATTTCAGGTACACTTACTTTCCAAAGAAATTGCTGTATTTTGTTTCAGGAAAATACTGGTTGCATACTCTCCCTTAATTTTATATGGAACTACGTGATATTCTATGTTAAAGTTATACTGGAATTGCTGGAATTGTTATTATAAAGATTTTTATTCTTATTTTTAAAAAAATATGTAAGATAGCCCTGCTAATAATAAGGTGATTAGTGATTACTGAAAGAGAATTACAAATTACATAATTTGGAGAATATAATTAAAAGCTGAAAATCTCTCTTTTTCCGTGCAGTTTTGCACTAGTGGGTTCTCTTTACCAAAACCATCTGAATTGACAGTTTTTGATTAAAAGCCAGGGAGAACTGTATAATGTCGCTGTAGTGCATTTAGTGGATGATTAGATCACAGTAACTTTCTGCATTTACTTACATTAATGTGTTCCCCAGAAATGAGGTTGCATTGGCTGTTTCTGATGCGCTTTTACCTGCTAGAGCTGGGGCCCAGTCCCAGAGGCCGTATTCAAGCATAGCTTCTTTGGAGTTGCTAATACCGTAAAGTCAGTGTGAGTTTTTTTGCAACCTATTTTGCTGCAACCTACCTTGTGCCAGAGGGACATTACAGATGTTGTAGCCTTTGGCATAGAAATTCACAGCCAGGTGAAGCAATATTTCTTTCAGTACGTTCCTTTTGCAGCCTCTGGCACATAGGCTCTCTGCAGTTTTCTGCAGCGCTGCAAATAGAAACTAAAGCTGTGCCTGATTCACTGAACCTTCAAGAAGGCGACAGGTGAAAAACAGCTAGCCTTTTTTAGCAGTGTGAGCTCCCACTGCAGTGCAGCGGGTTCCTTCTAGTGAGGATACAAAATTCACATTTCCGCTCATATGATTAAATTCTTGGCCAAAATCTATAGTCTGTTCTACTCTGTTACATTAATTCCAATCTAGAATACTACTACTAGAGAAAAGCAAAAAGAAAAAAATAAAAAAAAAATAAAAACCACACTTGTTAAAAATATATAAAGCACAGCAAATGCATTTCTGAAACAGTGACAGGGAAACACCTATTTATAACAGAGACCAAGTAGAACACTGAGACAGACTGGCAACCAACACAGGAAGTTATCTGTTAGATTTACAGATCACACAAAATATGTCAGAAAGGAATAAACCAGAATCTGCTCTCAAACTGCTAAACAGATCTTTGCTTAGTGATTCAGAAATTTCAAGGAAAATTTGTATAGTTATGTAAGGAAAAGTAGAAAAGATCTGTCTAATGCTTCTGGCCATAACCATTTCTTTCTTAAATCCTGTGACTGGGGTAATTCTAAACTGAATTGAGCCCTTTATCTTTTAATTCTTTTCTTAGAGAACCCTGGGCATATTTTTGCTCTATATTTATCTAAAATCTCATCCTGAGATATCCAAAGCAAAAGTGCTACTAAATATCTGAAAGCAATTTACCCTCTTGGGATCTTGTCTCCTGCATGTTTTAGAGATTATTTGTCTTCTGATCCAGTCACTGAGAAGAATTTTATTAGCCAATACAAGTGAACAAGAGGCACCCTGCAATAAGCAGCTTTGGAAACAGAAGTTTCTTTTATGCAAATTTTAAGTTCAGTTATCAAAACTTACATGATCTGAGACAAGAGAAAATACTCAGCTTTTCTCTATACTTGTTTTTACAGTTATGATTGTTTAGACTCCTCTTGTTTTATTTGCGATATACAGAATGGTGGTGCCTTGCAATATATGTTCTTATCTCCGTAAACATTTGTTTAGTGATATACTTGCACGTGCAGTTTCAACAGCTTGCCCCAAGTTATGTGGTGAGATCTTGAAATAGCTATGGGTATTGGGATAAATGAACCTGAGATTACAAATCTTGTATTTATTCAGGATATTGGATGAAAAGATAAAAATGTGCAGGCACCTCTGCCCCACAACATCATCACAGATAACAGGCTTACAGGGTTATGATTCAGGTGACTCCTCTGATCAGATTGTGTGTGTTTACACACAGCAGTGAATCCTATCATTGCTTCCGTTACAATATTCCAGCATACTTTTTGAATGCTGCTCCCTTGAAGGCTGAAATCATGTTCTCTGATCAAAGTTTGAGTGAAATGGGCTTTTGGCAGGAAAATCAGCATGTAACAGGATAATTTCAATCTCAGCTTTCCAGAATAGTAACCAAAATGCTCTAAAGTCCAAGCCCTAACCTGTGGGCTTTCTCAATCTCCATATTTATCTTCTCTTTACTTAAAATGGGAATTCTGCATGACTGTGGATCCATCCAGCAGCCTCAGACTCTTTGGGCACACCCTCAATTCCTTTTTGTAGTAAGCTGGATGCAGTTCTGTGTTGCCTGAAAAGGGTATACATGGTTGATGAACTGTTATCTTCCATTCCACCCATTGGAAACTCATCCCTTCAATCCCACTTGCTGGAAAATGACAATTTTATCACGTTGGGCATAATAACTAAAAGAGCAGAAGCGCATTCCAAGTGACATAGGCAAGGTTATAGAAAATAGATCTGTCTCTTCTTAATGAAACATTTTATCACTCTTCTCTATTTTCTAGGAGTAGAAGTGACATTACACTTACACTTACCAGAAAGCTTCTGAAAAGTCAAGTGCATTATGAGTCCTCTAAGCCTACCCCACCTCCATGAAAGAGTCAGGAGCATGAGGCACAGATAATACACCTTTTTTTTTAAGGTTGGCCTTGAGGTTTTATTCAAACAGCCTCTCATACTTTTCAGACAGTGAAGATATCCACTGTCCACCACACAGGCATGATATCTAAACTGGGCTTAATGCTAAGATGTGTACAGCTGCTCTTAGACCAAGACAGAAATAAGAATTTGGAAGTATTTCCCAACATTATAGAGCTCTGCTGGGGAAGGATGCTGCTATCCTCAATGCAGCCACTCCAGACTAATTTCTGCTCTACTTACCTTGCAGCTGATATCAAAGCTATTGGCATTGTTTTCTAATTTCTCTAGCACAAGCAAATGTAAGAGGAATTTATACAGTCTGACCCAAAGCAATATATGGATGGTTATGGTTGCCTTGACATAGCAAGCTGGGATACAGGACCAGTGTAGTTGCTTTATGACTGCTCTGTCCAGAACAAAATCTCTAGACTATGCACATCATGCATTAAAATCTCAAGGCCTTTCCCAGCCTGCTGCAGATTCCCACAGATGTGGAATGTGGAGTGGGGCTTTGTAAGGGGGTCAGTACCATTTCGTGAACCCTCTTTCTATTCCAGCTAGCTTGTCTCCATTTGTCAGAGGTAGGAGAGGATAGACATCTCCAGTGCCAAGACAGTAAAATGAAATTCTTGTCAATGGCAAATAACAAGTGTGTTGCCAAGATGTTTTGGGCTGGAAAACTAGCAGGAGCCTGAGGCTCGAGGCTTCCAGATTTGAGCTGGATTGCTACCATGGATTGAGCTAAAGTCTTACCAGTTATAAACCTGGGATCATGTACTTTCAAAGACTAACAAGGCAAAAGGGACTGTGTATGTGGCTTTCCAAAGGAAATGTGTATAATATTCTTGGCACTGAGAAATGGTACCATCAAAAATTCTTCCATATTACTCTTAGGTGAAGCAAAAGCAAAGCATGCCTAAGAAAAAGCAAGCATGGCAATACTCTTGTGTAAAGGACTGAATAACTCAATTCAGTATAAGCAAAATGTATAACATTTCCATTTAAATTCAGTTGTTTCAAAACAGCAGTTTGTTTAATCCAAAAAGCACATTTAAGAGGCAGATGTGACATCCAGATATTACTTTTCGTGGAAAAACAACTCCAAGTTGATCTACATGAAAACACCTTCATCATTAAAAGGACAGGAAACATAAACAAAATGAACAAAAATTAGCTTGCAACTTATAATGCTTCACTGGAGGAATGAAAGTATTATCCATAGTTGTAATATACAATATTTTGTATCATCATTTTATGATATCTGTACCTTTTTATTAACAGAGGCTGCTAATATTCTATATTACACCTCTCATTGCATATGATGAAAAAGCATATAATGAATAATCATAGGTACTACACTGTAAAATACTATTAAAGAAGACTCCTGCATCTTTTGCTCCTTTGTTAAAAAAAAAATGTTGATTACAGAAAAATTAATCTTTCAAGTAGAGATTGACTATATTTTTTCAGCTCTGGAAGTTTCTGAAAAAAAATCTTTGCACAAGACAAATTTAGGTATGTCAGTTTTTTTAATCTTTGTTAAATATATTTCAGAATACTAATTCTACATGCAACTACTGCAAGCTTTTCCGGCCCCTTACTCATTTCTTATCTCTAATGACAAATATTTTTATATAATTTAAAAATATTACTCTCTCCACAAAACATTTTTATACCTTATTCTTTATTTGCATTCCAATTGAATTCTGTAGGAGTTTCATATTCTTTGTGTGAGGAGAGTGGGCTCTTCTCCAAATGTATTTTCTTTTGTTTTTTTTTTTTTTCCCTCTTCCTCCTCCTCTGCATAAATACTGTTATGAAATCACATTTAACGGAGGACTTCTCACTATAAAAAATCTTAATGTAGAACAGCAGTGACATGATACAGCACACATCCACTCGTATAGTCATTATCAATAATAATAGAAACAGAATCAAGTGATAGAAATATATTTGATTTAAATCAATCACTTGGGGCATGTGTTTATTCAAGATCCTTCAAGCGGAGATGAATAGCAGGTTTCCAAGTGTGCTATTATAAGGGTAAACAAATGAGATGTTGCTTGTATTATAATGCAGTGGAACTGGGTGAGAACAACACTATAAGTGGGACTAAGCGGTTATATCTAACTGTTTTTTCTATTACATTCATCACCACAGGGTATAGCTGTACATGTCAGGTCAAGGTCGGGGTTCTTTGCTCACATGAATCATTCTGAGTGCTAATGAAATCCACTCTCTAATGCAGTGCTCAAACACCGTCGGTTTGGGCGACGGGAACATCTGACGGATTTGCTTCCGCGATCCGGAATTCACAGGTGAGGCAGAAGAGAGGGGGAAGTCAAGGCGGCAGCGCGACATGATAGCAGAGGCCGCAGGAGATCACCACCAAAAAGCAGCAGATAATTTTAAAGGAAAGGACAAGCCAGTGCTGTTGCGTCCTAGGCTGTGGTTTGTCCACACCTTGGCCCTTTGAGTTGCAGACAGACCAGAGAGGGGCTCTCAACAGCAACAACAAATTAAAAACTTGTTTCTTAGTCAGTCTCCGAAGAACAAGTTTTAAGGTTAACATAATGATGCACCCTAATTTTCTTTCTCCAAAAGCTTCTTGAAGTCGAGGAAACACAAGATGGATACAGTGACACAGAAGGGAGATTTTGGTTTTCTTTCAATAGAAAAATCAGTGGGAATTCTGCACGCATTTTCTCTCCATCTCAAAGTATCGTGATAGAAAGAATGATACGCCTGGTGGAGGTGCTGAGGATATGCAGATAAATATGTATTTGCAAAAATAAACATCAACAGTGGAATATCTTTTCAGAGCTGCTACAGCCACTGCTATAATTTGACACAGAGGTGGATTTATTATCAAGATTACAAACAACTTACTCATATCATTTGTACTTATGAAACACACCGCTCTGCCAAATCCTCTGGACGACAACTGCATTTTAAACGATGCTTTCTTGCTTGAAAGTTGCTTATACTCCATCCTGAAACTTTTTAACCATCACATCTGACTTTCAGTAGATGAAAAAAAAAAAAAAAAACCCTCAGCAAACATTACATGATTACATGACAGGCCCAGGTAAGGCAAGGAGGGAGGGCAGGAAGGGGCTCGGAGTTTCACCCCGGCAGCCCCAGGAGCCTTGCGGCGCTCTGCAGCGGTGACAGGGGTTGCTGTATCACCCTGCGCGCTGCTGTGCTACGTGGGCAGTGGGAATCTCAGGTTGAGTTACTCATCCTGGTGGAGCCAGGAGCTGGTGCAGGACCAACGCTTCTGACGGCAGCGGATCATTTACACATGTTTTCCTCTCCTCTCCGCCTAGGTGCTGCAGGAGGACCCGCGGGCTCCCGGCGGGAAGGCGGCTTCCACGCCGGCAGGCGCTGCCGCTGCCGCCAGGGCCGCCCGCACACACACCCCGCTCGGGGCAGCCCCCGCCGCCCGCGGCGCCG
>VWPW01012710.1:86457-167163 GCA_013389825.1 Crypturellus undulatus
ATGAGGAGCGCGGCGGGCGGCCGGCGCGAGAAGGCGGCGGGAGGCAGGTCCCGCTCGCAGCCGCGGCACGGTAAGGAGGAGGCGGCGGCGGGTCCCCCGCCGCGCTCTGCGGCTCCCCTCGCCGTGCGCGGCTCCGCGAGCGCCAAGTTATTCGCGACTTGTTTTGCGCCGCCGCGGCGCTGCGGGGGCAGCCGCGCTGGGGCACCCTGCTGCGCGCGGGGCTGTCCCGGCGCCGCGGGGAGCGTTCGCAGCGCCCGTCAATCCGGGGGGCGGCGGGGAGGGAGCCCTCGAAATCGGCCCGGCTTCGGTGTGTCTGGTTGCTAATGGGAAGCGCGGTTAAAAATACTTGTCCTGCGTGCTCCTTCCGCCCGTTACTTGCTCGGGGAGATAGATGCGCTTTTCTAGAGGGAAGCTGCATGCAGGCAGTTTGAAAATGGGCTGGAAATACTGAAGAAATAAACTAGAAATAGACTTTGAAAATAGAGCTAGAGAGGGTGATACATGAAGTGGTAAATGTATTACTGTATCAAATGTTCAGGTTCATGACCCGCTGCGTGGGGAATGGTGAATTTGGTTACGTAGAGCCAAATCTGTCACGTACAGTTTCCTTACGGTACCTCTTGGCTGTCCCTGTTGCCTGCGTTGATGAGCAGACCCAACTGTTGGTGGATGCGGGTCAGAGCGCCTGGAAATGGCACTAGAATTTCTTCTAGCGGTTCTTTTCCTGTGGGTTTTACACTTGCCCAAATAGTGGTTTTATTTGCATAAGTCTTTGACCTCAGCCCCCCACACACACCAAGAGAAACTGTTTAGATTACACTGGAGCTGTGCCTTAATTTGTGGTGTTTGCTGTTGGATGTGCCCTGCCAGCCCCCTGAGCAACTCTGGGCTTTTTGCAAAGCAAATGATTTGGCCAACTCTCAGCGAGGACCGAAGCGCAGGCAGCGCAGCGGTCTGGATGAGAATGTGGTGCTGCGGGGAGCCGAGCGCGGCTTCCTTCCGAGGAAGAAGGTGCTCGCTGTGAAATACCGCCCAGTGCAGATGTAAAATTAAAAAAAAAAAAAAAAAAAAAGTTGTTTCTGGTTCTGTTTCTGACCATCGTATCAATGTTAGGGGCTTACAGTATTTTTTTGCTAGCATGCCTTATTTTCTGTCTTTGGCTTGTTTGTGCCTCAGGAGGCAAGAAGGAAACAGGCTGAGAGTCTCAGCAAAGTTTTGCCAGTGGGTATAAAAAAACAGAAAGGAATGTCTGTGCAGGAATGGAAGTGCTATCCAGCACCTCCAGGTACAGTATAAAACCAAAAATCTAAGTCAAAATATGGCTTAGAATTAGTAGGAAAAAAAGCTACTATTTCTTGAGTGTAGCTACTAGGGGGGATTACTAGTATGTAAGAGATTGTTGGTAGGAGAAAAGCCAGTATAAGGTGTGCGGCCAGACTGAAAACCTTTGATTGAAGGTGCAATTATGGCCAAATTTATGACATTATAGCATGCTGCTATGATTCAAATAGTACCAAAGTAGCCATACCATCAATTAGTTTGAATTAAGGAAGTATTTTAGAATTTGGTTCTGATCCATATTAACATAAAGGTGTAGTATGCTTCAGTCACTGTCATGGCTATCTCTTGGAAGTGTTTCATAAAGTATCTTGTGCCACTAAATCCTAAGTAATTTAAGTAATTTCTTTAACAACATGTAACATTAAGATGCAAAATACACATGCCCCAGTTTAATTTTCACCTGTACCTGTAAAGGAAAATCACATTTTGCTAAGCTTCCTTTCCAGTGTGCACTGGACTTGGGTGTTGTTGGCTTTCCATTAGCAGCCTCCAAATATAATGTAAAAACAAGGATGAGCTCTAATTTGTATGTTTTCAATACTAATTGTATGCTACTGTGAGGTCTGGGGGGGAAGGAGGGGAAAGAGAGGTGGGGAAAGAAGCAGCTACTGAATTTCTGTAGATTTTTTTAAACTTAAAAAATTTTAGCGGCACTTTATTTTCCAGGAATGGAATTCCTTTTGTAGCTTAAATTTGACATTGGCCGATTTGTGTTGGAATGTAGAATTTACATAAAAAGTTCAAGCTAAAAGTTTATAGGGCTTGTAAGTAAGACATACCTAAAAATAAAATTGTGATATGTGAGCTGTCAGCATTTTTTAAGTGGCAAACAGATTTACAGGTTTGACTCATTCATACGTTCTTGCAATTATCAAGATGAAGCAAGAACTATTTCACGTCCCACAACAGAACTGAGAGGTATCAGAAATATGAAATAATTTAAATTTGGGGAAATAATGATGAAGTTTCTACTTCTTTTTACTGCAAAGCCATTTTAACTGGCTGTGAAACTCTCTTGGGACTAACATAGCTCTATAGATCTCAGTGATGCTATTATGATTGACATCCACCGAGGCCCAAGCACAGTGTTTCTATATTTGTTTGGTCTAGGAGATCTTTATCCAGTCCTTACTTTGATGATCTAATGTTGGTGGGGGCTGCATGAGCACTAAAATTGCGAGCAGCTGTAGTTACCAGTGCATTTGCTAGGACTGAGTAAACCTGCTGTTTACAGGTTTGAGTTGCAGCTCTTTTCCAGCTTTGTCCTTCTCACCTTTGATATACGTAAATATAGCTGTAGCTTTATTTTTTCCTTGGGACTACGTCATATCAAGTATGCTGAAGCTATGCTTTACCATTTTAATTAAAAAATAATTTGTAAGCAAATATATATATACTTAATATTCAAACAATATAACACACCGTACAAAGCGTGTTTTTAAGCAATTTAGTATTGGATTAGCATTAGCACCTTAAATGTAAAATTTCTTGAGTGCTTGAACATCTAGATGGATGGCTAGAGCCACAGTTCTATTACGTGTACTCTCCAGGTAGAAGCGTAGTTCCATAATGGAAACCACAATGTAAATCAAGTAGTGTTTTACCGTAATACTTAAGAAAACTTTTAAGTATCTGCATGTGTTTCAAAACAAGATTGTTGTGTCTCTGGAGGAGCAGGAAGGTTTGTTGTTAAAAGTTGTGAATCAGAAAAATGTCCAAATGATCTGTCACCACTAAAAATAACTCTTGGAAAGAGAGCAATATTTCATATGTATTTTTAAAGCTGTGAAAGTTTGGTAGTAAAAAAAAAAATGTTCTGTATCTCTATGTATTAAAATTTATGTATGTATTAAAACAATTACTGGGCAAAATAGCATATATAAATAGTGCGCTATGTATGTGTAGGAGTGTGTGTACACTTTTAAAGTCTAAATTATTACTACTTCTTAAATAATTTAATTGCTACTACTCGCATAATGTGCCAATTTTAGAATAGCGAATGAAAGTCTATGATGTGCTTCATCCATCCCAGTTGGTATCCTGCCAATATATTGGGTTGTGCCCAGGTGGGCTGAATAAACAGCTATGAAATATAAGCAGCACAGAGATGTGGGGGTTTTTTGTTTGCTCTTTTAAATCTGTACCTGCTGCCTAATTTTAGTCTTAACCTACTTAGAGATTTCTCAGAACAAGACCAAAACTACTTGAAACTACTATCTCCATTTCTGTTTTGTCTTTATTTCTGAGAGTAACAGAAAGCTTGTAGAGAGGTAAGGGTAGGAGTCAGTGTGCTAACACTCTGGAGACCTAGATTTATTTAACTATATTGAGCTAATGAAAGCATGTGGAGGTAGAAAATAACATACAATTCTGTCTGCTGTTTTTCTTGTGCGTATCCGTATCTGCAAGGATACAGGCAAACAACCCTTGGTTACTACTGGAATGGCCTAGTTCTAGAATTGACAGTAGTAAAATGAGGATGCCTATAGATTGTGCTTGAGCTTTCCCATTGCAGATGTTCTTATCTTCACACATCTTAATAAAATATTCAAGTGTGCGCTCTAGTATTTTCTGCTGGCTTGTTCATTTTTCTCCTCTTCTACCACCTGGAAGTCATGTCCTGTGTCATATTCAGGTAATCATAACCAAATGTTATGTTATGCTGCAGGTGTAGCTGTCTGCATCTTACTTTCTATGTGTGGCTTACTGTTTTGTAAAAGTAGATGTCTGATGTTCATGTAGATGTTATACATGTCCAATTATAACAGAAATTTTCTTCTTGAAACAAGTAAACCTGCTTTCTATTATCAGTTAGTTTTATCTGCGTGTAGATGTTAAATCATATGTTTTTTCTAGCCTATATTTTCCTACTATTTGAACATTCAAGTTATTTGTACAACAGTATCATGGTAGCCAGTTAGTGTGGGTTTGCCATGTGCAATGACGACCTTGTGTAGAATGACAAGTCTTCACAACAAGCAGGTAGATAAAGGATGTGACCCAGAGGGTAAGAATGATTGGTTTACCAAGCAAATTTTAACTTACTTAACCTTTTCTGGTTAAGTAAGCACCAGCTGATACCTCTTTAGTTAGCTTAATCAGACTAAATACATACTACATGCTCATAAAGAGCTTGTATGATTTATGAGTTAAGTTCCATTGCCTTTTTTCACTGGAGCTTGGGGCCCTCAGTAACTCAAACCCTTGATCCCGATGTTTTACAATCTCTGATTTTTTTTTTGATGTTGGATAAATCTGAATTTCAGCAATGTTTTACAAATTAGTTCACAAATGCTGTTACTATAATAATAAAAAAGCAATACTGTTCTTGGCCAGAAAGGTACATGATAAAACTTATAAGTTCTTATTACACAGCTGAACATGCTTTTTTTCTTTCTTTCTTTTCTTCTCTCATATTTCATCAAAGAGGTTATTTATGATGCTTTAAAACCTTAGCATTACAAGTTGTTTAGATTTAATTAGAAACAAGTAATCAGATGCACAAAGCCATAGATTATCCTAAACGCAAATTTAAAATAGAAGAGCATACCTACTATCTAGAACTTAGAAGTGGACTCTAAGTGTATATTTTTATCCTACTTATTTGAATCTAATTTTTGCACAGAAGTATAATTAAGAAAATAAAGACTTTATCCTGTAAATAGTTTTAAAAAATGTTTGAAAAACTAAAGATTTGGAAAGTTTTCATCAGAGAGAGGTCACAAGTCATTGCTGGTAAATACAAAGTGTGTTCAACAAAAAATATATTCATCATGTGGCTTTTGCTGTTTGGTATGTGCATTATTATTTTTTGTTGTTGTTGAACAAGGTGAAATGATTACTCTGATGGAACAATAGAAACTATCTTACCCCAGTACATTCTGATGCAGTATTTCATATTTTCAGTAACTATGGCTCAGAGCATTTTATACTCACATCTGGAAGTTTCCAGTCTTACTATTCAGTTTACTGTTTTTTTTGTCTTTCCATTTAGCTTTGCCATGCTAGAACAATGAATCATCTTGTCCATTAACTAAACTTGGAATGTCTGTTTATGCATTGAATTTATTTCATCACGTTGCCATAATAATTGATTGGAACCTTGACAACTCTGATTTCTTTCCCATATGAATTTGGACTGGACTTTACCTAGTGTTGTTCTGAGCAACAGAAGAATAAGCTATCATAAATCTGGAATATCTTTATTCTGTCGAGATTATATAATTTTTAATTATATAAAAGCACAACAGAGTTGTAATGCATCTCTATATCAGTTAAGACAGGAATGTTGTTAGTGTAGGTTCACTTTTTGTTCTCTTTCATTGATGGATTTTAAATTAATGATGATGAAAATATTGCAGCATTAAATAAAAGTGTAAAGGTACTGTCTTGGGTGCTGTGTCGTCTAAGATTATTTTTGTGTGCTATATATGGCCAATTTTCACGAATAGGTGCCATACTCTTGTAGAAAATACTGAAAAGTAGAAACAAGAAGTAGGAATTAGCAAATGGAATCTTCTTCAAAAGGTAAATCAGTTAAGTAGAACTGTAATGATGACCTGGGAGCTTGTGGAAAGAAGCGAGAGTGAAGACTTGCTACTGATACCGAGTGAATAGAGCTTTGCCAACTGTATAAACCGTTCCAGTATCTACTACTTTGAAGTTACTGAGTGCTGTGAACAGCTGGCATTTGTAGTGAGTAGGAGGAATGGGAAATAGAGAGTTTTTATGGTGTTTCTCCAGAAGTTGGATCAAATGCATTCACACACTGTATAACTAGGTGTCTTCACCATCCTTCTCTTTTTGTCTCTCAGACACTGTGGGTTATGGTTGTTGCTGGGCAAGTAATGGACATGACTGTGTGTAATCAGAAACTGTATTTAGAGAGATCAAGGTCTCCTTGTGATGTATTCACAGCAGTCAGGATCACAAGATAGATGAGTCTGTATTCTCTACCGGTTAGAATGTTTTCCCGAGAATCCTCATCATTTTTAAATTTAAGATGTTCAGATAATCGAGATCTTTAATATATGGCTTATAATATTCAAGCTTGAGTTAAATGGGATGCAAATGTGATCTTCAAGTTTAAGCTGAAGGTCTGAATTTTTGGCTCTTATGGCTACTTGGAATTCCAACAGATACTCAGTTCTGCAAAGCAGTTTTAGAACTAGAGAAGAGTGGTCTTTAGAATGCAAGAAATGCTTTTCATGGTCTTCTCCTCTTCCAATTTGGATGACATTAGACTTACTTCCAGAGGTCCTCTATGGCTGGCTGCTCCCAGGCCAGGTATTGATTTCAGTTAGCACTGAAGAAGCCTGGGGGCTGGTCAGTTGTTTGTGTTAATAATACAGCTGGGTGCAATCTCAATTACTGCCTGCCTTTGGTTTACCAAAGCCTCGTATTCACTGTGCAACAGGAGAAAACCTAAAGATGTTCACTGAAAAAGCTGCAGTTCCATCTCATCTCTGTCCTAGTTATCTTCTTATGTACAAATCTGCCAGCTAATTTCACTGCTTTCTAAATAATAATCCTGTGTGAGAAATTCTCATGCAGTGAAGCCTTCATGCAGTAGTTTGACCTTGTCGCTCTTGCATTTTTCTGGAATAAAAAAGTATTTTTTTTTTTTTTTTTTTTTTTTTCCAAGGAGGCATTTATAAGGTTTGGTATTCAGCAATCATTGTCTCACATTCTTACAAATCCAGCTATTTTGTATAATTAATATGTTAATACTTCTACAATCATGCGTAGGATATATTGGGCCACAATTGGGCTCAAAGCACTCATGCTAAATATTTAGAGGATCACTTTACATACCTACTATTTTAAAGTTTTCTTTGAGATTTGTGGCCAGTAAAATTCATTTCTGAAAATTTTCTCACTTGTTTTGCAACTTTTTTAAAAATCTAGTATCTGACTTTACATTTCTTTATCCTGTTCTTTGCAGGTGTTTCTTTGTCTGAATAGATGAATAAGCATTTATGCTGGTATTGTTCTGATTCAGAAATCTTTGTCCACAGTTTTCCTTAGACCTTGACTTTGGAAGCTCTTCTCCTGCTAAGCTATATTTCAAAAGGGAAAAATAAGGCAAAGAGTACATCTAGCTTTTTGTTTATCTTCTGTCTTTGAAACTAATGTTTGCTCCACATATGGATATTGAGAATACAAAGAGTCCAGGTACAACCAGTAATATTTGAGGTGTCAAGGTCAAGGCAGCACGTGTTTACTAACTGGGTTGCTTTAAATGATTTATATTTTCTCGTATGTAGGGAAAATTAAGCACTATGTCTGCCAGAAAGGCAGCGAATGTTTGGAAAGTCTGACGTCTTGTGATGTAAACAGCAAGACTGCTGTTTACAGATTGCTTCTATTTAAAATAGTTAACATCTTTGTTGAGATTAATACCTATACTTTAACAGTTGTGTTTTTAAATGTGTGTATATGACAGAATGTATATGTGCATGAAAGCAAATCTTGTAACGGAATTATAATGAATTAATAGCTATTCTAAGATACTGCATTCTCAGTTACCGGTGATAACTGAGTATCGAATCTGATCTAGATGAATGTACATTAAATGCTTTCATAATCAGAGCAGTGCTGTGCAGTATGTATGTGGGATACCACATTTCATTGTTTGTATGTTTTTGCTGCAAAGGCAGATAGCAATCACAGCAGGCACCGCTGAGGAGTGCGGTTAGGAACTCTGCTGCCATCTGTGTTAACACTGTTATGCTGGTTTCCATATGTATGGTTTAGCACTTAGTCTCTACTACCATTACAGTTACATATCTAAAAAACAGTTATGAGAATGAAATTGAAAAGAAAACAGTCATTTAACTTGTTAAGTTTTATTTGTTTTCAATTTGCTTTTTTTTTTTTCCCCCCTCCCCTTTATTCTACTGCTACTTCAGACAGATTTCATCAGATCCTGGGTACACGTTCCAAGTATGAACTTATGACTTCTGGCTTTGTACATTATAATTGCCTCCACAGTAACCTCTGTGATACCATAAACAGAGGCTTCACTTCAGGTGAAGAATGTAGGCAGTAAAAGCAGAAAATCCCATAAAGGAAAATGTTGTGGGAGAATGGGGAGGATAAGGAATATGATTATTTAGGCTTTTTGTGAAATGATTTATGTTTTTCAAACAAAAAGTTCTTTCATCTATCACCAAGAGGAAAAAAAAAATCTAGTAAAATGCCAGAATAAAACTTCTAGCTTAGTGCAGCTGAAAACGAAATCTCTAAGTAATGGAGTTTAGTTCTGTACAGGGTCTTGTTTCCATTCTTTTTTTCTTTTCTTTCCCTCCTTTTTATTTTTAAACCCTCCTTTAAAAAACAAAGAAAAAAAAAACCCAAACAAAACCCCACTTTATTAAATCCACAGTGGGATCCACAGCAGTTTTGCTGCTGTACTTCTCCAGGATGCAACAAGAGAAATTGCATTTGCAGTTCACAGAGAATGAAATTAAACTTGCTCTGTCCTGATGAGCTGTTACTCCTACTTCTAGTGCATTTCAAGGAGTGACTCTTTCTTGGATCTTATAGGAAATGCTGCCCTGGCTACATGTATCTTTATGCATGAAGAAATAGACAAGGTTTTGGGCCGAAATAAATTCCAAATTAAAATTGGGTACTCTGTGAAGTGCTGTTTGCATGTCTGCCTCTTTTATTTTTTTTTTTTTAAGCTATTCCAAGTTCTTGGAATGGGTTTAGAACATGTTGCTTTGTGGTTTGCTTAGAAGACTGAGACTACTTGCTGTTCTATAATATTTACATTTGCTCAGAAAGGTCATGGTTTTAAAAAGCCCCCAGGCAATTCAAGCATACTCATTTTCAGCTTGCATCATCTTATGCTCAAACCATGCTCAGGTGCTAAACTAAAATCAGTAGAAAATACGAAACATGACTTTTCTCCTTGAAAAGACTCAACTCTTTAACCATACATCTTCTAGCCTGCCTCTAATAGAGGCTGTGTATAATGTATACGCCTCTTTCTTTTCTAGGATTTGTCCATGTTTAGAGCTGTCCATTCCTTCCTTCAGAGGGCTGTGACTTGTCTGAAGCAGCTTCAGATATGATGATGTGTGTACATGCTCAAGTGACCCTGTTGTTCAGGAAGCATCTGAAGTGCACGCATAACGTATTGCGCAGCAGTAATTACTTCCTTTTCTTACAGAATAGAAACTGAATGCATAAAGTGCATATGCAAATGAATTCTGCAATAACAGGGAAAGCCGATGGATCAGTATGGATCTCTGTTTAATATAATACTGATCCTGTGTTCCACAAAGCTTGTTAACATGAGGAAACTCCCACGGTATATTGCTGTTCTGTAATTCCAGAAGTTTTCATTTCAAAGACAGAAAAAGAACACTCATATCTGTAATTCCAGTAGTCTGTCAATCTGGATGACTATTTCTGTAAAATTGACACAGTATGGGCAGTTTTCTCAATGTCATTTGTTCCATCTTCCCAGATGAGTCTTTAGTCTCCAGCTTGCCAATCCCTGGTTTATAATCAAATCTGACAGTGATACAGGATGACTGTAAATATCTTGATGTGAAAATCTGTAACAAGATAAGACTACCATTTCTCTTTCTACTCCTTTGGTAAGGCAAAATTTTATTTGCTAAGTGTGAATGACATTAAAGTTGCCTAGTTTCAGGCCATTTTCAAGTGCATATGTTCATAAGGTTAATTTTTTTTTTTTTTTTTTCTTTTTTTTTTTTTCACTAGAGGAGGCAAGATGCCTGCCTATTTCTTGAGTTGGTTCTCAGTGTTTTGGAAAGCAATTTTTTTTTATGTCAATGCGACTAACTGTTATGTTTTTCCAGAGGTTGAAAATATGCTGATTTCAAATAATACCTGAAATAATAGATATGACAGGTACATAAGTCATTCTGATTCCTGAATAAAGCCATTTCTGAATGACTTTAATGTTGTCAATATAAACCTTACAGTTAAATGAATGAAAAGACATGTTTCATAGCTATATTTAGTGAAAGTCTGTTCATGCTTTTTTTCACTGTTTTCAGTACATGACATGTTAGCTGCACAACTTCTGCTTGCTTCCCGTCAAACTGGAAAAATGCATCCTCTTTGCTTTTTGAGCCATTCAGTGGGTAATTCTAAGGCTCAATTTCTGCCATGAATTAATATACTGTAATTCATAGGTTAGACGCATGGAGAAAGTTAAGCATATACCCAAAACTTGAGCCTGAGGAATAAACTATAGACTAAGCTATAAAATTTAACAGTCCTCCCATGTAATTAAATTTTTGTTTGCATGTGGCTCTTAGGTTTTTTTTTTTTTCCTCATGATGTCTCCCCCATACTTTCATTTTTATCGTCTTTGTCATTTTTGCATCATCCAGTTGTATCCTGGCTGCCACTGATCTTGCTGTTACCAATGCAGGAACAAGGTGGATGACATTAGGTTTTTCAATAACCTACCTTATATTCTCTCTTTTTTTGTGAAATACAATTTTCCACTTTTCTGCTATTCCAAGAATCTTCACCTTAATTTAGTCCCTACGATCACGATGAAATAAAAGTATCTATTAAGGGCAATAATATAAATGTGGTGCCCCATGCCTCCCTACATCTTGCCTATCTTTTTATGGATTTGGTATTCCTACTACCTGCCAGTGCAAGTTTCTATCTAGCCTGCTGTCACCTGGTACCTTTTCTTCTTAAATAAATGTATGTACTACAGTACATACATAATACATACATAATATAGCCCTTAATTTGATATTTGTAATGAAATTTATGGCTTTTATTTTTGTATAGGAAGTTTTTAAAGGTTCTCTTACTATTGTAACAAAGTTCCAAATTGACAGCCCGATGAGACAAAAGTTCTTGAGCTTAGTTTTCTCCGTAGCTATTAGATTTATCTATATCGTATCATTGTAATTTTTATTTATGTAGTCTTTCTCTAATTTCTGCTGATTTTAAGCCAGTAACTCTAGGAAGAATTCTTATTTCTCAAACTTAGTAAATTTTATAGGTAGATTTTAACTTGAGAGATAGATGAATTCTTCTGAATTAAACAATCCCCCTCTCCCAACTATGCAAATCAAAACCAAACTCGAATTGCATGATACAGCAAGAAACACTAATAATGAGCATCCTCTTTTCAAACTGCTATTTTCACTAACATATTTTTGAATAAACAATCCTTTTACATGTGGAATAATCCTTTTACATGTTGGAAAGGGTGTTCTGGCACAATTCTGGTTCAAGAATTACTTTCAACTGCTGCTCCTAGTGAGATTATGATATAGCATGAATAATGGCTCTGATATTCTTGCAAAAATTAACCCTTTTTGCTGGGTCAGTGTTTGTGACTGTTGCATATTCATTCCGCTTGTGTGTGGTTTTTTTTTTTTTTTTTTCTCGCAGTAGGTATGTTGTTACCAAACTTAGGAAAAGATACTTAAAGGTTCCATGCAGTAAACAAGCATTACAATTTTTCTTATTGACGCTACTTTTCCCTTTGGCAAGCTTTTGAACTTCATAGGCCAGTTTTTTTTTCTCCGTCTAGCTCTTACAATTAATTTTGCATGCCTTGATAGCTGTGTTTTGTGAAGTAGAAGGAAAAGAACACAGATGGTGCTCGCCAAAGGTGAATACGTGGACAGAGCTGGTCTGACCTGCATCTGATACGCATCCAACTGACTGTGAGTCAAGAGAACCTCCTGGTAGGAGGGAACTGCAGTATGTATGACCAAAAGACAAAGTTGAAATGCAATTCGACAGAAAGGAACACGTTGTAAATAATTTAACAGTCAGATTAAAAAAAAAAAAAGGTTTTACTAGTGCGTAATTGTAATTAGCTCAGAATGCTCAGAATTAGAAACTTCCTAGTTTTAGACGAAAGATGATAAGACTATCAAATGAAACTGAATTGCCTGAGATTTTTGGAGGGTTTCTTACTGGAAAACAGAGCAATTTCTTATTACTGGGGAGAATATATGGTATATAACACTCATATATAATGTTATATACATTATAATTTCCCACTATAATGAGTATATACATTACATATAAATACATTAGAAGAAGGTGATTGTGGAGAGGAATATCTGAAACTTCGTGTGAAGACGCAAAGCTCTATGTGATTCTTTCAACAACTATAGGTGGTTTCCTGGAAATGAGTCAGGAGCTGGATTTAATGACTTGGGCATAGAGAATGGCAATATCTCTGCAGTGGTTATCAGCATTTGGGAAATGCATATCCCAGAAATACATAATGGCAGATTTAGAAGACTTAGTGTAGGGAAAAAAGCATATACTAGGGAGAGGTGGTATCTGGCCAATACATATGCAGAAACCTTGTATATTACTGGTGTTTTGGAGAATTCCTGATCAATAGCTTCTTCAGTAAATAACCAATTTAATTTTACAAGTATGATTTTTTTTTGAAATTAAGAGATATTTAAAATTTAAAATTGCACCTGTGATATAAGGACAATAGCAAGGAATATGACTAAGATGGAGACAAAGTAGTAGAAATAGGTTAGTAAAGCCTCCCTGAGAAATCTCTACTTCTAGATAAATCGCATTCGCCAAATACAATGGTGAGCTTGGGAGATTTCAGAAAATATATGCATAAAAGCTGCCCCCNCCCCCCCCCAAAAAAAAAAAAAAAAAAAAAAAAGGTGATCAGAAGTGGTTGCTCGCTCAGTACAGCAGCTGATGAATCTATTTGACAAATATCCTGGTCACAGACAGAATGATTTTGCAGAGGGCTGTTTAAAGATTCTCTTCCTTCCTAGTTTCAATTAAGAAAAAATTTAATTTAAAGCTCTCTAGTATCTATGCTTTCTTTATGAAAATTTACAATCCTTTACATAGAAATATGATATAGGAGATAATACAACTAATGTATGGTGAAACTGTTGCAGGTGAATGTGTCTGTGGAATGTATATAAATTGTATTTTACTAGAGGAACATAGTGAGGGCAACTGTCCCAAACAAAGACAAAACACTTAGACAAGCTATTAGAATTGCTAGTAGTTGAACTACTACTTGAAATAGCTGTCCATTAGAGGAGGGAATATCTTTCGAGAGCTTCATCTTTTGTATGACCACCTAACACAGCACTAGTAGTGAGCAAATAGTGACTCATTTGAGAATGACAGCCTTAACAAAGATCAGGGATGTAATAACGGATCAATTCAGGGCAAAGGTTTTGTGTCCATTAATCAAAGAAAAAGGAGGGCAAGGAGGGGAGATTTTAGCATACTGAGTTGGTTGAGCTGCACTTCATTATGTCTGCTATCACTAAATAAAAGCATCTTTAGAGTTAGTCTGGTTTTTGGGGATGTTTCAGGGAAGAACTGGACCAGGCACTAGGGGTATTCTTAGATGTCAGAATTGTTGTTGATTATGTTCTTGCAAGGAAAAGGGACATCAGGGAAGAGTTACTACTGTTACTGTGATATCTGGCTGTAGCAACTCTTATGGTAGGCAGCACATATTAAGCTAAATATATGTTAAAAGTAAGAAGAGGGAAAAAAAATGATTCTTCTACATTAACTTTCTTGTTGAAAAATGATGTCCTTCAGGGAAATGTCCAAAGCAAGGGATGAAAGGGAAGCTATCTTTTGTCTAAGTGAACAAAGGACAGCGTGGCATGGAGGTGACTGGGAAGGCGAAGAAAGATAAAAGGAAATACTAAGGAAGTCAGTGGGCCTAGAACATTGGTTAACCAGAGCAATCATAGCAATACTGTGACGCTTCTGGAGAATCCCCCCAAACAGGCCTACTGATAGTGTTTAGTAGCAGAATCTTGAGCTGCATCAAGGTAAAACCTTGTTTTTGACCAAAGCGAGTCAAGTGACTGATGGCCAAGCTTAAATGTCAATCCCAAGTTGATACTGTGCAACTGTGTCGCATTACCCAAAAGCTGAGTACTACTAGACAGCACAGGGACTGTGAAGGACTTGGGGAAGTGACTCCATCCTCACTGCCGGTACTAACCTTTTGCAGACCGTGCTACTACCTAGTGTACAACTAGCAGCATCCAGAAGGAGTTAAGATAAATAGCTAGTGGAACCAAGGACTTGTTGATACCTCATAGAGAGCTATGTAGATCTGAGTGACCACTTGGAGATAGTGCTACAAATACCCTGATAACAGGTTCTGGGTTCTATGAGCTGCAGTCATTTAAGACAGTGTTAGCTTTAGGAAAGGAGTAGAAAAGACTGAGGTGGTGAACAGCTGGCAGAAGAGAGAGTACTGACAAACCTGCATGTTTCCTCATGCAGGACTCTTGCAAGAACCAAGTTTGTTCATTTTCATCCTTGGCCTCCATTTAGTTCAAATTCTTCAGCCTTGTACCCTGCTCCTGCAGTGCCTTTTCTAGTCACCTTACTTAGCTTATTCCAGGGTCAAGCTTCCTCCTTCTTGCAGACTGCTTAATACTTTTCTTTCAGTTGCCTCCTGTCTTTCCTTTCTCCAGTCTTTCAGATTAATGGGCAAGAAAGAGTCTCCCTACTCTAGTTTTCAGAAAAGAATGTTCTAGCCATATTTTTCCCTAAAATTTCATCTGAGGCAGACAGTGAACAGTGAAATTTTCATCACAAGCAATTAAAGTTTGGCGAAATTCTAAGCAATTGAGAGCAAGTTTTGATAGTAAATGACAGCAGTGTTAATATGCAATGCTATCAGCACTCCCTATAATTACATGATTTCACACATATATTGGCTGAAGAAATTTTCAAAAATTTGAAAAAACAAATTATGTGTAGCACTTGCACCTCAGAAAAAGAGTAATAGTAGGAAGAAAGGGACTCAAAAGGTAGAAGAAAATTAAAAATACTTTTCTGCCTGACACTGTTACCTAATGTTTTTAGGTACAGCAGTCAGGAATGCCATGACTAAGAACAAATTCATTGTTTTGTTTTTAATACGGTTTGAATAGTGTATTTGATAGTGCTTTGTTGCCTTTTCCTTAAGCTTGTGTAGATCTTTTTAAAAATTAACTTACAATGTTGTGTAATTTAAAAAAAAGTGCAAATACAAGACACGAATGTTCAGTAAGCTTCCTTTTGACACTGAGTAAATTTAGTTTTTATTGTGCTTGAGTAAGAAGAAAGAGCTGCAGGGCGATTCAGCAGTGAATTGAAGAGGGCATATTTTACAGTCTTACTTGGATCTCTCTTTAATTGAATGAGCTCAATTTTCTTAGACCTTTTTTAAACAAAAGGAGTTTCTCTGTGTAACTTTTGTTCTAGTGGATACACTGTTTCAAGTCCATACACAAAGTTTGTATTTTTATCTATTTTTAATTTTTATTATTTATTATATTTTTTATTACATTTGTCTTCTTATTTCAAACTAATCCTCCCTGGGAGTGATAGGAGTTGTTTGTTTTGTCAAAAGTTTATGTGCCAAAACAACTTTCCTACTTCAGGCAGTCTTCTTGCCGAGTTACTTTTATGTCTGAATTAGTTTGTCTGCATGCCCTTTATTTCTCCTGGTGTCATTCTGGCATTTAAATGCTGGCACACAACCAGGTTTGCCCCCTTGCTGTTATAATTCATATGAATTTAATGCACCTGGAGCCACAGAATTATTAAATCGCCATGCTCTGTTACTTCTGCATTAACCACGTTTACTTCTACATTAGTCCAGGGTCCTGGACTTCCTTCTGAGTGGGGAGAATGTTTCCAGGCAGTGTGAGCAATGAAAAGAAAAAGCCTAGGCACGGCTGGCAGAGGGAATAGATAAACACAAAACAAGAACCAGGCTGCTTCAAAACAAACAAGTAATCAAGCAAAGAAATTGGCTTGAGAGGACTATAGGAATGCAAGAGTCAAGAAGAGGACTTCTACTGGTGCTTCCCTTATCTTCCTCAGGGACTGCACCTACGCTGTTTGATGAAGTGCTGAGCTAAAAGCTGACCAAACCGATAATTGCTCCATGCTCCTGTGGCCCTAAATGTGTTCTTAAGGTAAACTTGGGTCAATCATCTTGTCTTCCCATTGCTTGTCACTGAGCATGCTGGTGGAAGGAGGTCAACCATGCCAACTATGTGTTGTTGCTGTGACACTGCTGCAAGACATTCCCATGAAGATGATGGGGTGATCTGGTATCACTGGTCCCCAAACATGGAGGAGAGCAAGCTTAGAATTTTCTCTTCTCTCTACTATATCTCAGACTTTAGCCAAGACTGAAGAATAGACTTACCTCCAAAAATTTTGGAAGCTACATTACTAAGACAGGCTGACTATGCAATTTTGATATATTTGCAATAAAAATCTAGAGAGTAGTTTTCCAAGGACGACAAAACCTGTAGCCTAGACTGGGATGATTTACAAGGTTTAGAGCAGGTGAAAAGATAACTGAAAATAAAACTGGAAACAGGCAACAAAATGAGCCTTGTGATCACACTGTTGAAGCGTCTTTTGGAATCTAAGTGGAGAATAGCTAAAATTACAGATAAAGAAGCTGTTTATGTAATAAGGTTTCCGGTTTCCAAGCTGAAATGGTTCAGCCCAGGGTCAAAGGCATGTCAGGGAGGGAATGGGAATGCATGGTTGGGAAGAAAATGCAGGACTGGCAGCCAGCAGTTAGAAATCACTTTCTCTTCTGTAGCTGAAATTGGAACAACTATGCTAGGCAATATTTTGGCAATATTTTTGCCGCTGTATTCTTTTTTTCTTTCTATATATTGCCTTTTTGTACTCGTTTGTGCTTTAAGCCTCTTGAAGGCATGCCTCAGGGTAACAAGCTGATAGTCTGTGGAGCTGCTTGTTTTGTTTCTGACTCTTTATTGCCTTCACTTTCAATGCAGAGACTCCGTAAGAAGTGACTTTGTGATCACCCCAGTGCCAGCAAGATCAGATAGAAATGTCATTCCAGTACATAAAGGGAGGAGGAAAAGGCACGCACATGCCTACACACAATATATTGATATGGAGATTTGTATTGAGGCAATAGCTTTTCACAAGAGTTCAAGCCAGTATGAGCATTATGGAAAAAAAATCTTAATGGCTGCTGAGGATCTAAGACTTCTCTGAAAGGAGTCCAAAATAATGTGTTTTTTTGGGCTTGGTAAATGGCAGCTGAAAGGCCAAGAAAGCAAAAATACCTGGAAATAGTGAGGTCATGCAGGAAAGGACATCTGGGCAAATGCAGAATTGAACAACTTTTCAGGAGATTCTTCTGTTCATAATGAACATCCCAAGAAAACCAAGCACTGCACTCTGAAAACTGTTGGCCAGTTAGAGACCACTAAACTGCTACATCCATGCCGCAGCATTTCATACCCTGTGAAAGGGAGAATGGTTTGTCCTTTACATATAGGATTTGTAATCTATTGACACATGTGAGAGCTTAGCACCTCACTTATGTTCTGTCACATTTCTTTTGAGGTTTTAAGTTTTGTTATTCATATTTAATAAATATTTTTATTATGAAAAATATGGTAAAGCAATTGTGTTGAAATGTGGCTTCCTCCTAATAAATCCCTAGGAACTTACTTATTCAGAGGCAATGCCTTCAGTTCCTTCCTTATACTACATTCTTTTTACCCCTTCTACACTCTGGCTTCCAACTGGGAACATATGATGCTGCTCTGACCCAGTTTTACCTACCATCTGGACCATCTTCTGCAAACATGCTTTCTGATTGTTCGTAGCACCCCTAAAAGCTCCATAACTTTACTTCCCAGCCATGAAAGGAGGGCTTGGATGTAACTGCACAGATGATGAGCAGGCATGTATGACAACAGTAGATATTAGCTCCCAAGCATCCAGCCCTGTCACCTCGTTTGCTTTACGTCTTACAAGTTACTAGCTACTTCAGTTTTACAAGTAACTAGTTTTCTTTCGTGAGAATAAATGGAACTCAGTATCTAAAGAGTGTGGTCTAATTGACCACACTGGTATCTGGTTTATATGGATGCACAGTATCCATCCAGGCAGTGGGGTATACTGGGGAATACCTCCGTTCTGTTCATGGCCTTGGAAATTCACGGAGCAGGCTAATGAGTCCTGTTAGTGTTCCAGCAAAGCTGGAAATATGAAGGAGGTGCCTCTTGCTTCTGTAATATCATCTCAGGGAACAGATGTATCAGAAATAAACTAGTTCAGCTGCATACCAACAGTAATTTGAGTGGTGAGTTTCCCAGTGACAATGATCATGCTTAAAACCAAGTTAGTAAATGGTTCTCATATTGATGGGCTAATGCTGAAACTCATTTCAAATGAAGGCTCTTTCCAAAGAGGTTTAGTCCTGAGTTATTCTACCAGGTATAGTTAACATTGTTAATTTTACTAGGTAATTTTACTTTTTAGCCGGGATGGGGATGCTCACAGGTTACGATGATATTGACTTGCAAGAAACTGAGATTGCTTGTTGCCTTGTTAAAGAGTCTCAGAAGTCTCAGAATTTTGCGTGGGGACTTTGCTATCCTGTGCAAAAAAGGCTTTATATGGTTACAGCTTCTGTTCCATGATGGTACAAAACCTGTTACAAATACCTGACAGACTATGTCTGTTTGTCTAACATTTTTAAATCCTTTTTGTATTTTTTTCTATGTATCTGCTATATATATATGTACACACGTGTGTATGTTTGTGTATGAGAAATTAAGTTGTAAGATTACAGTTTAAAATTTTAAATGAACATGTGGTAACTCTGCTTGTGTAAAGAAAAAGTGACTAGGTTTACTGTCATGATTTGTCACAAAATTAACACCTTTGAGTAAAAATTAGATTAAAATTATTTTCTCCTGAATTTTAATGGCAACCTTGCATATTTGTGCATTACAGCTGACTTTGCTAGTTATAATCCTTCAGTTAATGAACAGATGTGATCTATGCATCTGATTAAGATCAACATGGCCTGAATTTTTAATTCAAAAAGAAATGTTTTCCTCACAGACTCCCTCATGCAAGACTTAATCTTTCTATTTTTTTCAATCCTTCAAAATAATAAATTGAAGGATTATAATTATCGTGTGGAAAACTTGAACACATAAAAAAAGGCTAAATGTTTTTGGGTTTTGGTCTATTTAGAAAACTAAGAACCAAAAATCCTTTGGAGTTAATTTTGTCAGTATTTCACGGCTATCAATTGTCACCAATTAATATGAAATAACTATGAGCTAGAATTAGGTCACTGAACAGGAAACACAGGATAAGAGGCTCAGTTTGCCAGCAGTAGAAAGCCGATTTGAACCTTGAAGTAAATCTCCCATCATTACCAATTACCAGGGCTTTGCAGGACCATGAGGTAGGAATTGTTGTTGTTCCCTTTCCTATTGGAAATGACGTGGTTCGTGTCCGTGGCACCGTCTAGCTGAGAGGGGAAGCCAAGTTGATGTCTGAGACCATCTGAAATGAAATGAAGCCATGATGCTGTGATTTGTGCCAGATGGGTGCCCGAAGTAATTAAATGTCAGGGTTTCCAAAGTACTGTAACAATACAGACCTAATTCTGGTCAGTCTGGAGAAATGTGTTTCGATGAACTTTCTTTCAACTCTATTTAGCTCAGGCATATGTTAAAGGACGACCTCGCTGGATGCTGCTGCAATCTGTTGTATTTCCCCAAGCTATCGAATGCACTGCTGTTGTAATTACACCAATGTTGCTCCCTGTAAGTATCAGAGAAGAAAATCAGAGAGAAAAATGCTAAAGCCTCTCATTTTCCTACTTCAGCAGGGGCTGCTGCTGAAGCCTAAAAAAGCAGTCTCTTAGTCAACTTAGTTCTACAGCTTGTGGTGGGCAAAGCACTCGCAGAGAATTTTTTAAAATTCATTTGGTGCAAGTTTCTGACCACTGATTTGGGTTATTGAAAGTGGACCACCAGTTCCCGGGGTGATGCTGCTCCTGCCACGTGTAGGTCCCCGACCTCTCCTGATGTCACCAGTGTCCCTGACTCCCTGTGGTCACCGTCACCCCATTTGGTGGCCCAGCGGTACCGCATGCCCGTGCACTGCGGTTTTGGCCTGTTGGGAGCTGTCTGGAGCTGGCTGTGACCAGCCCAGGGCTGCTAGTGGCCACCTCCTGTTGCCTGAACCCCACACTTTCTGTCCAGGGAGTCACTGCAGTGCTTGATTTTGGCATTCTTTCTGTGAAATTTCACCCTGTGTCGTGGTGCACAGGCTGACGTGAATGTGTGCTAGAGAGTTTTAACAGGTTTTGGAGGAAACAGTTAAGTTCAGAGAATGGGTGTCTGATAAACGGCAGACAGAGAAAGAAGCAAGGCTTTGTAAAGGATCACTTCATAAATCTTAATCACCTCTCTAACTCGTGGTGTTTCACTGACACCAAAAATATCTTTTAATCTTAAATAACAGATAAGTGCATTTCCTCATGGGTCCTTCACGGTTGCCTTTGATAGGTAAGCAGCATATGCACTTACCTGAAACTGGAGCACACTTAATGCCATTATGCTTCCTTCACTGCATTTTAATAGATTATTTGCCATATTGCTGAAACAGTCATTTCAGGGACTGAAATCATTTCTCAGTGAGCAAAGGCAGCATAAAGCCTAAGCAACTGGAACTGCTGCCTATGTTGCATATATACTTGAATTTCTGGCAGTTGACACTAATCTTACAGCCTTTTTGATCTGGGATTTCAGCAGGGATACATATCCAGCGCGCTGACTCCAGATACACAGCTCTTCATTTGTTTTTCATGTAAATCTTGATAAACGTTTCTGCCACAGCCATGTCTGCTGCTAAAAAGCTCTAGATTGAACTAGCTGATGCTGATTTCTTTTTTTAATATATATTTCTGCGTGAGCCTGGTAATGTTGATTCAATTTGCTATTTGTGTATTTAGACATGGGATGCTGTATTGGTTAGCACTTAGAACACAATTTAAAATGGTTTTTAGAGTTTCTTTATTTATTTGTAAACTGTCATATTCTAAAGATGAAAACTTGACTCTGCTGGGATTTCAGTGTGCTCTTTAGATGCTGTGTGCTGAGCAGAGTACCGGTCTTGTGACTGACATATCCTATTCATCTGAACAGAGGATGCTATTATATGAATTGTCCAAAGCCTATTTCATTCAAAATGAGCTATCATTCTGTCTTTACGTAAGCTGAAGAAAACATCTTTTTGCAAAGCTTTCTGAAAAGCCATAGCCCAAATTGTGTAAAAGAAAAAGTTGGTATTTCAATTTAAAATTTAATTGAGGATGGAGGAAAAAGGAAAGGAGCCTTTCATGCTGCAAGTTATGATTATGACAGAAATCCTAGCACAATGATTTCCCTTTGGAAAATGGGGTTTCATTAAAATTGGAGTCTTCAGCAGAGTCCATCAGAGCTGTCAGTCACAAGAAGAGGCCATTAAGTGTGAAACTCTAAGAAAAGATTATAGGTGTGCTGCCTTTACATTTATGTCTGCCATGCAGCAAACACCACCCATTTATTTGAGAAATACCATCTTGTGTCATTTAATTGAAAATAATAAAGGAAAGCATTTCCAAGTTACGATTCTTTGGGAGGGGGGTTGATTTTATTGCATTCTGTGAAGAGTTTCAGTATTCTAATTTTCATGTCTTGTACCTCTGTATTGGCATTTAGTTTGGTGTTGGATAAAGTGTGTATATATATATGATGTTGGACGTCACATATTACTTATGTATTTTGGAGAATCCATGATTTGGCAAGATTTTTGCTTTCTTGTGAAAATAACAACTAATAAGTAGTAATACAATCGTATCTATTAAAGAAAAGAAGTGCAATATTTTATACAGTAATTGAATAGAAAGACTAGAAGTAATGAAGGATGTCAGAGATGTAATCATAGTATTAAATAAATGCAAAAATTTATCTTCTTTTGCTGATTTATTATTTCTCTAGATTGCTGGAGACAGTAATCATATGTCTCTGTATAAAGGGCTATTGAAAATCTAATCCTCATATACAGGGAAAATGAAAATTACAATCTCAGTATATATGTTTTGTTGTCTGCGCTGCATGCTTGACATCCAGTATTTTTGGTATATATGAATAGATAGCAATTACCATTGGCCAACAGCGTTTTACATGACACTTGCTACCAAACTTGTTCTGGCATATGCATAACATTGTCCACACAATGCAATGACACATTTTGAATTTAGTTTTAAGGGCACCTGAACCAGTTGAATTTTATTATTTAATTACGCGTATATACAGGAATTTAGAAAGCTAAGGCTCTCAAATTTATCTGTATGGCATCTGAGGAGATATAACACTTATGTCACTGGTCTGAAGATGACTCTTGAGGGAAAAAAAAGATTTTTTCTTTTTCTCTTTTTTTTTTTTTTTTTTGAAACAGGAACCTGGTAGCTCTTCTTACAAGAAAGAAGCGAGACATTTTTTTTTTTTCTCTTTAGATAGCATTATATGCTATGTATACACAAGTTATGTAATAGAGTAGTCTTCTAGTAGGGTGGATTGTACTGTGAAAGATGTTTCCCAGTTTCCATTTCCTCTCCTTATTTACACTAGTCTGCAGTCAGCTTCTTATTCCCCAACTTCTCCAAACTCATCTTAAGCAAACCCTCTTTGGACCAACAGCCTTAAGGCTGCTTTTCAGCTGTGGCTATGCACATACTCTTAGAACCACCATGAAAAAACAAGGAGCCTGCAGATGCAGATCTCAGTATGTGACGTGCTTTATCCACTGGTGTGGGAGAAACAGAATATTGTTAGCATTATACACTAGAAGAAACTTGCACAGGCAAGCAGTAATGTAGTAAATAACTAAGAAACCTGCATGAGTGTGTATGTATATATATGTGTAACTGAAGTGCAGTAGAAATATAGATAAGCTATTATAAGACCTCTTACTAACTCCCAGCTATTCTTCAGATGCTGATTCTTTCTTCTTCCAGCTTGGGAAATAAATAATGAGTTACTGCTTCATGCTCAGCCAAAACTCGCTTCTGCTCTGCAGATCATAACTAGGCTTTTCTTAAGCTTGTCTAATTATTCTGGAAACAACCTAATTACATTAACTAATTGTTTTCACAGTTTTACTTAGCTTGATGCTTGCTGTGTCTTTCAAGTCTGATAAAGCCCTTAAATGTCAAAAAGCTTGTGTTTCCCTCAACATCTGTGTATCTGCTGATTTAACAGTAGATACTGTCACTGCAAATACTGCTTCAACTGCTTTTAGAGATGTTCTTATTGCTTGTCCTTGTCTTGCTTGTTCAGTAATAGGCACATCCTAGTTTTTGAAGGTCATAAAGACAGCAGAGTTAAGGAGAGGTTCATGTCACCAACTATTTATACATTTAAAGTTCAGCACATGGGCCAAACCAGCTCACTAAGCTTCTCTAGCAGATAGAGAGAAGGGCACAGCAAAAGATAATTAGGGTGTTTTATTACTTATTCCACTGTAAGAAAAAAAGGAACAGAATAGAAGAAAAGAATTTTAACCCTGTCACTTAGTTAATTTTCCAACTTTTCGCTCCAAAAATAACTGATTTGGAAACAGTGGTTATGCAGGGAACTTTGGGGTGCAGTCAAGGCCAGATTGCTTACCAGAAACAAATGCAGAGGAAGGCCCACTAATTTCAGTGTTGCCATTCAGGTGAATAAATTCACTTCTGAATATATGAAGGAAATGACTAGAGACCAAATTAGTAACTGCTCATGGGGACCTATGGTTTGGACATTTATATTTGATTATATGCAGAACAAAGTAGCAATTTTACTGTCTGAATTAGTTACATTTTATATCTGATTCTTTAATATTCTGTTTCTATGAACTTCATGTATCAATATTGTTTGCTTTATGTAGCTGACTCATAATTTTGGATAAAAAAGATGTGCACTTAACTAGCCATTATTAATCTTTTGAGACATCTGTATTTGTTCCAAAACTGTATTACACCTACATTTCTTTAGTGGAAGGTTTTAATTAACCTCTTCTTGTTTAGACTTTTAAATGTAAAAGTTCTTTCCTTTTTAAGCTTTGGTACTATCATTAAAATGAAGTTGAAGGAACTTTCTTAAAACTGTTGTAACTGTTGTAGTAGACAGGTTTTGTTAAAATGCAGTGAGACCTATAGAATACTTGTTTTTTTAAAAAAAAAATTTATTAAGTGTATTAAAGCTCTGTTTTGATAGGTTTCAAATCAAGTCTTGTTCATTCCTCCTCTTGATTGCTGAACTTTCCACATTATGTATTAATATATTAACAACTCTCTGACAAATGCTGTTTTAAGCCGTCAATTAATCTGAAGAAAGTTAGGACAGTTTTTCCAGATATGAGAGGTACTTTCTTGTAATAATAAAGCTAAAACAACAGTAGGTGAGCCCCAGATGTGTAATTGATCAAATTATGGCTGATATTGTTGGATATTATGTTCTTAAATAAATAGAAAAATTATTATTAGAGGTCTTTTAAAATTATTATTACCTTAGAGTTATTAAGTGTGGTCTAGCAGTACTTTTTTTTTAAAATATATGAAGACATTAGAAAAGTCTCAATAAGCCTTTCCTTAAAGTTTTAAATGTGGTTTCAACCTATTTAAGCCAAACTATAAAGAATTGTATATATTCTTTTGAGAACATGCAATAGAATACTAATCTACAATTGAACAGAAATCATACTAGCATATTTCTGGGAATGTTCCTTTACTTGCAAGTAGCAGTATCATATTATATTTTATACAATGACATAAGTAGATGCCAGAAAACTTTTTATATCATAAAGTTATGAGTACTTCATGCTGTGTATGTTCTGGAATAAAAGTGCTATTGGAAATGCTATAGAGATTCAAGATATTTTAGTTATAAATTATTTTATTTCTAGGCTTGGTTCCCTAGTAATGTGAGCTTATCCACAGAGCAGTTGGAGACAGTGCAAATTATAGTTAATAGGTATTAGAAATTCTAAGAGTTCCATAAAAATGTTATACTCTTTGCTAAATATATCTTAACTGTGTATAATGATGAAATTGTTTTGAAGTCCTCTAGATTCCTATAGGTTTCAGTTATTGATATGAAAGCTTTTGGCCTCAAAATATATCTGTGGTAATCTATTCTGTTTATGCTCTTTGCAATTTATACACAACATGGACCTGATAAATGATACAAGTTAATTAGTGAATTGAATCCCACCTAGAGATCCGTGTAATTATTTCTAAAGAAAGTAAAATTAGTTTTATTCTTGGTAAGGATGGAAAATGTTTAACAGATAAATTTCTTTAGATACGTTTAGCAGATGGCTATAGTCTGCCAGAGTTGTGCTTGCAGATTGGCAGAATGCAGGATCAGAAATTCTCTTTCCCCTGGTTGTACGTTTCCCACAGCGGTATTAATACTGTCTGCGTTCAGCACACCTCTCACCTCTTGCCCTCACTGATGTACTATTTTGTATGAGTACATCTGGCTTGGAAAACTGTTCTCAGTTTATATCTGACTTGGAAGAAATTAAAATCTTCAAATAGTCACAAAATACCTTTGTTAATCCAGTTTTCATATACGCCAGAGCAATAGGTGATGTACTTAGAATTACTGTTATTTTATGGAAATTTTTGGTTGGCGGAGGGCACTTAAATCCATGGTCTGAAGTGTACTCTTTCACTGCAGTAAAAAGTAATCGCTTGGTGATGGTCTATTACTAGTCATAGCTTCTAGCTTGGATATACTGAAAAATAATGGTGATTGAGATACAGTGTCCATAAATAGCTTACTATGTGATTCTTTTAAACGATCCTTCCATCTATGCTTTTTATTTAGTCACCTCCCCTAGGCAGGTTGACAGAGATTGACTATTTTTTATGAACCCAGTAAAAACACTGGAAAGGGGTTAGTTCAGTGGCAGTTCCTCTCAGTTGAACGTAGCTGGGTTTAAATTTGTTAAAATTCAACCCTGTGCATAAAAACATGTTGTGGTAACTGGGCAGTTGACCATACATTTACTTGAAATCTGGTTAATTTCAGGGTTATAAAGGATGCATTCAAAGGTCCACAGCTCTAATTTTGCAGGTGTGTTCCTTGGCAATTGGTTGTAAGAATGAAGGTTATCTGGTCCATTAATATAGCTTCATGGCGCATGAAATTTGCTTTATGTTAAAACCTATGCCATTTTTTGGCCTAAGCAAGTTCTTGTTTTCAGCCACCTCTTTGTGAACTGAACATGTCTTTTTTCTTTACATATATAGTTATTGTTGTCTGTACAAACTTGCAAACATCTGTTTGCCATCCTACAATTATAGGATATTAATAAATGATTAGAGAATTTTTTTTCCCCAATTGATTCCAGAAACCAACAAACAACTAAAATCAAGGGTAATTTGTTGACACTTAAAAGTCAAATCTTCTCTGTAGTCTTTTCATGGTGTGTGAATGAACAGTGAAAAGTAACCACATGTAAAGATCACTGAAGTCAAAAGAAAAATTTCCTTGGGATAATGGCTTTGGATTAGCTCTGAAGAGACAAGCCTAGAAGTTAATACGGTGTTTACTCAGTTCTTTTGAAATGTTTTTCAGGTTTAAATGTTTTTCAAATCTGAGCAATTTGCCCTGTCCCTTACTACCCTCTTCCAGGTTCTCTGTAGTGTTTTCTCATTATCCTATTTTCTGTTAGCATTCTCAGAGTAAAACACAAATGGAAACATTACTTGGATAAGTACTCAAATTTATTTTCACAGTATAGACTAATTAAATTAGTTATGTAAAGCAATTTTGATTTAATAACCATGCTTTATTTGGCTTATTAAATCACAGGTTGTCTTATGAAACACTTTGAAGTTTCAAAATTATTTTTAGACGATGTGCAAACTGGAAGACTAATTAAGAGTACTTCTGTCCCTGTGGCAATGCTATGGACTGAGGAAGAGGAGGAGGAGAATTGCCTTACGTTTCCATGCATACAGAAAATTGATTATATGTCAACTTTCTGCTCTAGGTAACTGTGGACCAAATGTTTCTACTCTTCCTTCCCCCATTCTACCTTCCTACCATGCATGTGCGGACAGGCAAGCAGCGCTGCGTCTGTGTCGCACTGCTGAGCCTGCTGGGGATACCTGACCTGGACGTGTCACAGTGCTTATTTTCTCTTGGCCTAGTGCTGCCAGATTTACACACTTCTATTATCTTTCAGAAGGGTAAAGAGGTTTGCTTAGTGTTGTGTTTTTTTTTTTTTTTTTTTTTTATCATAATGAATAATTTTGTCTCTTCATTTTCTCTTGGAACAGTGAGTGTTTTTTCCTAAATTTTGTTTTTATAATTAGCTTTTAACAAGAATTTAGAGCATACTCTTTTTTTTTTCCTTTTTTCCCTTTTTTTCCCCTTTTTTTTCTGAACTGAAGATGTCTGAACAAGGCTATACTTCCAGTTGTGTCCAGATGATATGAAAATCTTTAATTAACCCAAAAGTGGAAAAATTCATTGCTCTTAAGAAAATAGTCTGATGAAAAGAGATCTTAAATACCACAAAAATGGTGGTGGAGCCAGAAACTTCATATTCACAGCAATTCCTGCTCCCTTGAATGGGCAGACTAATGTTTACTTTTTACTATTTCAGTTTTTTTAGTGTGTGTGTGTGGTTTGAGTGTGTTGAATACTCAGTAAGGACTGGAGAATTTGTGATGTATTTTTAGGCAAATACAATTTGAAGTTTTTCCTCTTCGTTAGCAATGTTAAACATGTTGATTAAATTTTCTGATTCAAAACTGAAACTGAAAACTTTTTTTTTCCCTCCTCCTATTGAAGTAACTTGCCTCTTTTTCATTCTCTGTTGATTGACCTCTGGAATGAATTAATATTGTGCTGGCTAATAATGGGGGTTGATCCTATGGGGATAATTCTCAGTTTCAAACCGAATGACACTTATGATACAATTTGAACTTTGTTCAGAAATTGGTAGATGTATGTACATTTATAATTATGCAAATGATTGCCAATGATATATGTGTGGGGAGAAATGCTACTATCACGGCTGTTGGGAAGCTTAGGCTTGCAAGATATAAGCATGTACCTTTAGACAGACTTTATAGCATAAGAAAATGCTAATAACTCCTTAATTAGGTGTTGAGTCAGCTGCTACGTCTGTAAACATACAAACAACACCATGCTTTTCTTTCATAGTGAGTTCTGATGATAACATATGGCCTCCAAGTTTTTTAGGATTCTTTTCTGGGAACATTTATGCATCGTTAATACTCAGCCCTTCAGGTTTTTTCATTTTGAATTGTTCCCTTAACCTCTGCCTTTGCTGTCTTTCTTGACATGTAGACATATTGTTGGTCAAAGTGGCCTGAAAAGCAATCCAAAACTCTTTAAAACTTCCATTTTAAATGCTGTACTTTGCACTATTATGCATTTCCCTGATACAAAATGTCAACAGAGGATTTTATTGTATATTGATATCCTGGAAGTGTATGTGGGTTTACAAATCATCTGGACATTTCATGGTGCAGTGGTCTTGATGTATCAGTAGCATTCTTTAGGACAAAATAGGGTCTGCTTTTCAAATCCTGACACATACCTATGTATCTGTACCTAGAGAAAAGATATATGTAGGGGCATGTATATCTGTAATTGTGTATCTTGCACTTGCATGTAATGTATTTTAAAATACAACTCCCTGTTTGACCAGATAATTAAAGTGGGGTGAGGGGAGGGGAAGCATTACAGCTTTACCCTTTGATTTCCTGTCTACAAAAATTGCTGAAGAACTTAATTTTGTTCACAGGCTTCTTTTATATTTGAAAGGCCTTTAAACTCCTTGACTGTGCTGTGTGCTATTTTGCTAAGGTTATCTTCATCGTGCAGATGTGAATTCTGTACCCAGAAAGCTTACAGCATTATGGATACTGCTAGATGTTTGGAGTACCTCCTTCTCCAGGGTATCTGGGCACGTATGTCAGGGTATCAGCTGTCCTTGTCCTAGACAAAAGAAGTCTCCGTGCAAGGCAGATGTTACTGCTGGAATACAGCACTGCTGGGGAGAGGAGCAGCGAGTTAATTTAGCTTTCTTTGTTGCTGAAATGGATAAAATGAAGATGTACCATGAGCAGCAGAGGTGAAGAGTCCTGGTTTGCTCTAGATCAGGTCTCCTGTGTTCCTGTTGAACTCTGCACTGTCGTGCTGGCTCTCTGCTGTAAGCGTAAGATCTTGCCCATGGTTTCCCACTCGTCTAGGTCTGAGTGTTGGGGCAGAGCTCCATCGAGCCTCTGGGGGCATGGATGGGGTGAGTGAGGGGGTGTAGGTGAGGCTCATGGGGCAGGTATAGCCTGTAAGCGTGCCCACAGGGCCCTGGCCATCACACCAGTAGACTAGACAGCAGCTGGGGTCAGTCTGCAATGCTTTTTTGTCCATGGGACTTCAATGAGGTTTTTCTTCTGTCCAGGGATTAATTTTCTTGCTACTTTACCTCAGGAATGCAACGAACATTCAGTTTGGTTGTTTGGTAATTCAGTTCTGTTGATGTAGCTGAATTTCATGAAAGTGAGCAATCTGGATCGAAACTGTGTAGGAGAATTCTCAGATGTATGGCATATTGCTTGAGCGTGGAAATTATATTACAGCAGATTTATTTAATTTTCTGAAATAGAGGTTCTTAACCAAATGAGGAAAGGAAGAATAAAGCTAATCATTAATTCCCTTATTAAAGTCTACTTTTGTTCCCCATTGATTCTCAGGTTTTGATTTATTGAAGGTTTTTCTTTTGACTTAGATGTATTATAGACAGTTTTAGTAAACTTTGAGGCCTTTGGAAGAAAACATTTGAGGTTTCTGGTACCTGGGGAGTGTTGGAAGCACTTTGGGAGTGTTAGAGTAAGCCTGTTAGCTATATGTTTCCACAGAAATGATTGGCGGTTAAAGTTAACAGTGCTGACATTTACATTGTTATCTTTAGGTTTTAGACTTTATAAGATACTAAAAACACTGAAGCAGCTAATTCCAAGCTTTCAGCTTTCCAAATGCTCAGAGGACACCTTGCCATGAACTGTACTTCCTATTTTTTACTGTTTTACTTTTGACCATAGGGGCTAAAACCCTATTTGCTTTTTTCCTTAAATAAATAAATAACAAGGAAGCAGAGAGGTGAGGATTGGGCAATGAAACAAATTCCAAGTCTCAAGGAAATACATGTCATGTAATACATGTCAATGTTTTTCCTTCTCTCCGTCTTGCAACTGAAGCTATGGCTGTCTATGTAAATACATCCCACTTTTTTTCCAGTGGAAAACTGAGGGGGCTAACTTAATTCTTACATTACCTAGGCTAAACGTATTTGTTTGACCTTGAACTGGAACTCAAGGGAAGAGAAAGGCAGAGTGCAGCTGGATCTGGTACGAGGCGTTTGACAGGGCCTTCAGCCTCTTTTATGAGACCAGTGCTTGCCTGTGTCAATGTGCAAGTTGTTTGTTTGTTTTCTTTTTAACCTGAAATAGAAATTGCATGGAAGGCAAGTCCAAGTCCTAAACCATAGACCAGTGTTTAGCTAGATTGTATTTTACAACTTTTTTTTTTTCTTTTTGTGTGCTACAAAATGATCTAACCTTTAATTTCCACTAAAATGCTTGTTTTGACCTGGCCAGTAAGTCGTATAGCCTTGATGGCCTAGATTGTGAGGCCGTAAAAGTTTGGGTGACGCTTTTTTCCAGTTAAACAACACAAACCAAATATTTACTTTATGTTTGGGAGTAGCTCTACAGCCTGATCTTGCATGAAGTACTTTTCTTCAAAGAGTTCTGCTGCTGTCTAGATACGTAAGAGCTTCAGTGCCTTATTCTCCTGGGGGCACAGATCGGCTTATGGTGACCAGCTCTTAAGAATAACTTCACATTATATTGAAGATGAAAGCAACTATGGGAAAAGATAGCACTGCACCTTTCAATCTGTCACAAAAGGCAGAGAGAGGTCATATGGTAAATAGAAATGGGTATATAAATGCTTTATTAAAGGCCCAAACGAAAAGATCATATCCTTTCAGGTGCCTCTTTTCCCATCGACAAAGGAAGTTAGAGGTTAGAGCTGCCAAACATGGGAATCGCAATGGTAACGTTGTCCTCTTCTGACTTAGAGAGTTCTTGATAGAGAATGGCTATGGGAGTGACACCAGTTTGGGAACCTCTGAATGAAATAAATTTCTGATTGCAGTTTGTACAAAGAATTAATGATAATCAACTTTTAGGTTTTCCTATGTCATCGCCACCTCTTTTTGAACTGAAGTATTTAGGAAGCTGATTTTGTGGCCGATCAGAAATTTGCTCTGGGTGTTTGTATCTTGTAGCTCCGTCAGGTGTCCAGGTTGGCTGTTTGAATTGCTGCAAGTTTAGCATCTTTTGTTTATTAAGGGAGAAAAATGAAAAAATAGGAGCAGCATCTTCTCTCTCAGATGCGTTGCAGTCCTCATCAGAGTGGGGAGATGAGGAAAAAACATGGCTTAATCTGTGTAGTGTTCAAGATTGTCCATAAGAAACTCTACAAGGTTCAGTTTCCTGTCACGAGGCATGCTAATCCTTTATTTATTTTATTTATTGTTCTTACAGTAGCTTAAAATAACATAAACCAAGGCACCTGAAGAACTTTTAAATGTGTAGTTGTAATCACCTGAACTCTGAAAAGAGGAGGAGAGTACAGCAAAAGTCTGCTTTTTAGCGCACAGTTGGATAACAAGCCTTTACTCTTAGAAGCCAGCTCTGCTGTTTAAATTTGCTCCTAGAGCTGAGATAGCACAAATGTGAAATAATTTTGAGGTGTATTTGTTTAAAATCTTCTCTAAGGAATTGCCTCCTGAGGTGGAAGACTTGTTTTCCTGAGAGCCCCAGTGGGATACCAGTCATCCAGTGTTACTTGAGCATCCTTCATCTCAACATGGTGCAAGCTATATAATACACTGAAGTCTGTTCAAAAGCAGAAAAGAAAAACAGTTTTGAATGAAGGCTATATTTGGGTTACTTTACACAGCAGGGGCATCTGTTTTAAGGATGCAGAAGTTCACAGTTTTATGAGGATATCTGGGAAGCACTGCATCAAAGCCAGGCCAAGTACGTTTAGTGTCGGGGAGGCATCAGTAAATGTGTAGCCTGCTGTGGACCCTCTTAGTGCGACATGTTCTCTGCTGTGTGGAGTACACTGCTGTGGGCACCAAGTGGAGATGTCCTTGTGTTTTATGAGTGCAGATACTGAAATTCTATTTGGCTCTTGTGTAATAGCATGAGGTAGTAGAGGTCTTGCATTTACAGCTTTCCATGCGCTGCTTTTATGCCTCCAGTCAATTTGAATTGCGTAATCTCACCAAGTGTTCCAGTTTGCATCAGAATGCTTATGTGCAATGCTTCCACAATGTTTTGATTTAAAACTAATCCAAGCAAATTTCAAAATGCAAAGTATAAAAGCTGTTAAGGCCTGGTTACACACTGTTGCAATATTTCCAGTATGTATGTGAAAGTAACTATATTTGAAGAGTTCTATAGTTTTATATCTATTGCTGTAGTATGCTTTCTGTGTTAAGTACTTTAACTGCATGTATGCATTTCTGTGCTTCCTAGTCCTAATCCTAATTGTGGATGATGATCTTATTTGTTCTTAGTAGCAAAGAATTTTGTATTTTGAAAATCCTAGCTTCCATCTCTTCATTCACAGCTCGGGCTGTATGTACTTAGCTTTATATTTTAATCTCACATATATAATATATTTACAAAGTGATAGACACCATTTGGGACAGCATTGTTTGCTTTTTTTTTTTTTTCATACTTACTTCCAAAGCAAAACATAATAATTTGGTGCCTTGAGAGTTATCAAATTCTGTGCATAAATTCACTGTTCAGATAACTTGACAGTAATCTCTACTGAAATTTTGGATGTGTAGGATTGAATATTAAACATAATCCCTAAGACTATATATTACCTTGCTTGCAAATCAGAAGATTTGTTTTTGATTTTTGATGTTACTGTCACAATTTCATAGAAATGCAGTGTGACTTCTTTTATGGTGTTAGGTGAGCCCTCTCCAGTAAATAATATTTAGTTTTTCCTTTAAGATGCAGAGGATTTCGCCACCCAGCTTAAGTCAAGACTTAAATCCTAGTTAGACTCTAGTCAAGATGTATTTTATAATGACTTTGAGCCATTCAGAAACAAAAGTACTTCCAACAGTATGGGAAAACTCATATGAGTGATCACATTTTTAAATGAGTTTGCTCAAATAAAGAAGAGAACAGTTGGAAAAGAAAATAGTATAATGCTGGATGTTTTAAAGGTGATGGTAATTAAAGAACAAGCCTGAGGAATAGCATTTTTTTTCTAAGATAACACAGCTCATTAGATGGAGCTTAAATAGATTTCACTGGATGTCTTTAGTAGGACATATAGAGTTGGCATGCATTTGAACTATGGCTTTATCCAGGGGATGATAAAACTGGTCAAAATACATTTGCTGGCTGTAGTTAAAGGAAAGTTGATTAAGAATTTTAATTCTCATCTGGGTGAGAATTTATGCTCTGGAGATTACAAAATGGTTAAATTTAATTGCAATTTTATTTGAAAAATCATATGAAAAGCATTAGAATATGCTTACTTGGAAGCCTTTAAGAAACCAAAAAGAGAAAACCCTTATTTATAGGTTTCAGAACATTAATAGAAGGAAAATACTGTATAAATATAAAACTAAGGTAAACAGATACTGACTTCGCATGTTAAACGCATTTGGCATACACGGTCTAGACCTGTCCCGGGAGTCCCCTGAGGAAAATATAGTATAAATTTGTTATTGATGACTCTAACTCTGAAACGGCTTGAAGTAATTTCCACTGACTGTGATGCCTTTAAACATGAGGGCACAGCTAATCAGCAGCTGAAAGCTGTCCTTTTGATGAGTTCTCCCAAGAAATTGTCTTGGCATCAGCAGATATATATATTTTTTTCTCTTCTGTCCTTCTCTCTCTATATATATATTATAGATATTACAAACCACAAAGAACCTGTGAACAATCTTCTCAATCTGTGGATCAAACTCAGTGTTGCTAAGGCAGAGCGATGTTGCTGATGTATTTGGCAGCTCTTGGAAATGAAACACGCTTTGTAGTAGTAAATCATCTTACAGAATAAGATATTAGTTAGCTGGAGATTCTCTACTGAGTGCAAATGTATCAGGCTTGGTTTGTTAAATGCAGTGTACATTTGCAAAGATTTATTGTATAATTACCTTGATTAGATGAGAAAAAAGGTGTCTGGAACTAATCAAAGAGCTCCAATTCATGGTTTTAGTAATCATTATTTTTGCCCTTGCGAAATGCAGGTGCTTGGTTTGAGTGTGAGGATAGTGATGCTTATCTTCTACAAGCTTTGATTAATATCTAATTTGTTGCATCATAGAAGGAGCTAATCAGATATTCAATTTACTAATCAGCTTCTCAATTTGATTAGTAAAATACTAACCACTTAAGAAAATCAAATGAGACATATTTTAGATTTGTGACTATAAGTTGCAGCCTTCCTTGAGGGTGGGGAAGTAGGAGGGTCAGTTTGTTGCAGCATTATATCCGAAGTGGTTGCAATGTCTCCAAGAGTATCAGAGAGGGGGAAATGCTCGGAAGCACATGCTACAGGACTGAATCTTACAGGCTGTAGTTGACCTTGCATCCCTCCTGCTTCCCGAGCTCCTTTACCTAATCAAGACTCAAAGTGATAAAACTTTCCCCAATGCTCAGTTGATTCCTTCTGTTCTCACTCTTTTGCAATTTCAGTTGAACTTACCCTTTGTACTTGTTTTACATATTCTGACCGGAAAATGTTATTTCCAGAAGATTTGTGACGTATGACACTGGAAGCTGTGGGTAATCAGTGCTACCCATGGCTATTCTAAAATGCTTTGGTTTTACTTCATGCTGCTCATGAAATGTGTTATTGAGAAAGTGGCAACATGTCAAATACTGTCCCTAGTGGTTTAGGGTGTTTTCTCTATATTGTTTTCAGGCAACTCAAGTCACTGGACTGTTTCTCTTATCTTAGAGAAGCTTTTGTTGACTGTCTTGTACTTCCTGTTTTTTTCTGTTAATACTAACACTTTCTCTTAATAAAGTTCTCAAAACTTTCAGCCCTTGTTATTAAAAACAAACACAAAAACAAATCTTTGCCAGTAACTGGTGAGACGATATCCTTTAGGAGTATTTGTTTAAATTTATTAATATGTGTTTTGCAAAATTTTTGTACATTCTGTTAAGATATTTTCATCTAAAATACTGCCATTGAGATGGATGGAGAAAAAGAGGATGGCACCAGTAAGACAGAGACAGGGAAGTGTGTCTTTATATATGCAAAATTAGTCCTAGAAACTGCTAATTTAGGGCCAGCATGTGGCATCAGCCCTCAGACCTGGAGTTAAGATGTTGTGGATAGATTCTACCCAAGTGGGCAAGGCTACGGGCAGTCTGTCCTTGTATGGAAAGCAAGGAGAGAATATTCCCAGTATGATTTGGTAATGCTTTTAGGCTGGTAAGTCCTGTACATTCTAACTGCACCGTGACTAACCATGAAAAATAAACAACCCTGTGGTTCATTTTTTTTTTTTTTTTTTCTCTTTTGAGTGTTAGTTAAAGTGTAGGCTGCTGACTCTTCTGGTGTCTGTCCAAGGAATATAGCAGCTGTGATCCTGACTTTTGCAGGCTGTTGTTACTCTTTCATTGGCATTTTTGCAGAAAAATAAACATACTCGACTTTCCTCCTTCCTGCCTTAACACCGGGTCTGGGCATGAGTCACAGGGCTTTTTGGCTCTCATATTGTGCCCATTGGCTCACATGCTATGTCATGAGAAGTTTTTTCTTGGAGATAGGAGTGTCATATCAGTCTCCTTAGTAAGGGCTAGCTTCCAATGAGTCTAATACACTCCTAGCAGTTGAGAATATGTTAGCATAAGAAAGATATGTAGCATAAGAAAGATATGTCCTGTGGTGTCATGCTCAAAGCAGATTGAGACTTTCACCGTGTTGTAAGTCTGCCTGCGTCTTCAAAAAAATAAGGTCTGGCTATAAACTCCTGGAGAGACTGTGATAATAGCATTAAAATGATGCTGACATCAGCCCAGTGGTTCCTACCATCACTGAAAGAGAAAATAGTTCCCATTTAATTCTAATGCAGAAAGATAGCCTGGAGCTAAATAATACATTTTTGTTAGTAATTATTTAGCACAATCCCAAACTGAAAAATAAATTTACATACAACTTGCCTCTTGTAGATTATTCTTACTTACATGGTACATGGGAATGCAAAAAGGAAGCTGGCTCCAAGAAAATGGTTTGTTTGTGTTATTTCAACTGTTAACATTATCAGAAGCCTTTAAATAAAAATAAAATATAAATAAGTTGCAGGTTTTAAACATTAAGGGAACTGCATGCAATATTTAATGATATTCCATAAAAAGTACTGCCTTTGTGTGTGAAAGGCAGTCTGTGAATGTGAACACATTCTCCTCACTGCTTAGGTATGGAGCACTTATGTTTTTTATTTTTAATAATTAAACATACACAGTGAAGTCTGTGTGGAAGAATTTGACTAGAGGAATAGTGGACAAAATTGGCCCTTCATGAACATCAGCCTGTGATTAAACAAAAACTATTGCTGCTGATGAATCTATTTCCTGCTCTTTCATTCAGTATGTTCTAAAAATCAATTAATTACTTGCAAACGTTTGTGGATCAGTTTTATATAGCTTTAAAACAATGTTAGTAGTTGAACTGGAACCAAACTGCAGTGGAGGTTCATAAACAATTCTGTGAGCTGTGTGCTTTATGCTTAGCTGTGTTTGAACTCGTGTGTTTCTGAATGAGATAACATTTGAGAGGGTTCCTAGGGATTGTGTGAAGGTGGCCCTGCTAGGTCACCCCTGCTCACGTGTTCCCGTGCTGGGCCATTGACGACCCTCCAGACCGCTCCTCGACTGGAAACGTGCTGCAGAGTTGCATGCGGTGCGGCTGCGGCAAATCCTGCAGACGATTGTACCAACAAGCAAAGAATAACATTTATACAAATTGTAGAAGCCATTTAGTTTAAATATGAAGTCAGTTTTATTACGTATCTTAGCAAACGCCATTGTTTAGGGCAAAGCAAATGATGTTTTCTTTATAACTATCTTTAATTGAACTTCCTGAATAAGTATTGCTCATTTTTATTTTATTTTTACATCTTTGTGATGTGGTTTCTCCAAGGAGGCACTTGCAGCAACACCTTCTCTTTTCATCAAATTTGCAATGCTTTTCCCACTGTCCCTGCATTGCAGTCCTCCAGGACCCAACATTCATTCCACAGTACTGTGTTAAAAAGAATGGTACAAAATTACGCTTTATTTTTGTGCACCCTTCATTGACAGACTTTGCTTCCTGACAAGCAATCTCTCAATCTAGCATGTTATTTTTCTTTTTGCTTTACTATTATTTGTATTTCGCTTTCTGGCTAAAAAGAAAAAGAATTAAAAAAACATCATTGAAACAAACCTAGCAGACTTTATTTAAACAGATGGATTGAGAAAGAAGGGAAGGACATTCCTTTGGGTTAGCTGGAACTGTAAATCTTAGTTCTCTGAGGTCAGGACAGAAATTAAACCTAGGCCTGCCAAATGTTTACAGCCTACTTCTGATGTCTGTTCTAAGAATATCCATTGCTCATTGTCTGGTATGGTAGAAACTGCCCGGAGACCCCAAGGTGGGAATCCGTACTGCTGCTGTAGTTGCCTGGTCCCGTTCTCCAGCAACGTTCTCCCTGGTTTCTGTTCACATGCATTGGTGGCTCTCTCCCCTCCTGCGGTACAGATCGGCCCTGTGACTTCTCCCTTGTAGCACCTGCTGCCTAAGGACAAACTGTGAAGCAGTTCCAAGTCACCTCTGTCTACTGTTTCAGCAATAGGATTTGCTTCCCTCGCACCAGCTGCTGATCTCAGGGTACAGGCAAGGGCTCCTGTCTCAGCAGTCTCATGGGGGAATGGTTGTCTTTCTTTCAGTTCTTTAACTCTCAGCAATATGGAGAAAAAATTCTTTTTCTCCCAGGCTAATTCTTTTGCTTTTAGTGTCTGAGCAGAGCGGGTCGCTGAGTCTCCATTATTTGAATGACTACACATAAACGGTCAGCTAATTATATTTTTGTGGAGAGGAGGAGGGAAAAAAAGTCTCAGGCTGTTACACTTTTCAGAGAAGAAAGATATCTGGAAAAATCCTACAGAAGTGCCTTTTTATTTCTTTTACTTTAAATGTTAGTAATTGCTGGTGCTCATAGGCCAGGACAGAAGAAACAGAATGCTGTGGGCTCAGATAGGTCCTCTAGAAAAATATTCAAGTCAAGTAAGGTTTGAACAGGTGGATAACCTTTTCAGAGGAGCTTGGACATAATGGTAGAAAAATGTACATCACTTAATAGAAAGATAGTTGAGGCTTTTATTGATTTGTAAAGTGCATCTTTACAGAGCTACTTGAAAGCCTGGGACCTCATTACACAGCCCAATCAAAAACTGCAGGAATTTCTGCCTGAAGCAGATGTCAGTGATAATTTTCTCAAAATCAAATCCCTTCTATTTAAACAGAAAACAGATTGATAGTGGCTTTCCTGAGATTAATTACAATATTCTATATAGCTGTGTTCTGTAGGCAGCTCCATATGTATTCAGAGGAGGTTCAGGAACCTTATAGATTCCGTCATCTCCTTCCATGTCTGCAGTCATGCTGTCTATTATGGTTATGTGACTGAGCGAACAGCTCTTGAATTAAAAGCAAGACCTATATCAATGTTTTGAATGCGCTTAGTGTAAATGAGCTTTCTGAGGAGACTTTTTTTTCCCCCTTGGGGTGCCTGAATATGTGGCATTGGCCATTTCATTTCCCTTTGGGAGATTTGTTGAGACTGCTTTTATCTTTTTGAGGAAATTTGAGGTAAAAGATGAAGAGTAATACTCATTATAAACACTTCCTCTGATAACTATTTCTTATTGGTGCTATTTGAAACTTAGATGTGGAATATTGCATCTGTGATTTTGTGTTAAAGCTTTTAAGGTTCATTCATAGAAAATTGCACTGGGAAGAAGCAGCTCAATGTGTATTTGCTTATTTTTAACAAACTGAACAACAGCACCTAATTAATCCGTTTACATTGACAACTGAGGGCAAATTAGGTTCTAAAGGTTTCCAAGCTGAATGTTTTATTTAAGTATTAATTTGGAATGGTTCAATCTGAAGCAGATGCTCTCTACTCTTTAACTGGAGTTTGAGTGGAATAGTGGTTTTGTGGAAATTTCTTCTCCAACTGCCATTTGAATCTAGCCCTGAATTTTGATTTGCCATAATTAGCTTATTAACATTTACGATTAAAATAGGTACAGTTGCATTCTTGCTGAGAATGGCCTATTTGCAGGCAGGCTGACCTTAGAAGGCTATCGGGGCTTTCTGAAAAGAGCTGACATTTTACTGTAAGGCAGAGGAAAGTGGAAGCACAGAACAGTTCAAACACTTGTATCATCCTGGTCATTGAACCATTATTTTAATTGGTTACCTGGGAATTGACCTGCCTTTTTGAGAGACTCAGAGCTGGGGAATAAGAGTGTTTGACCATCCTCAGACTGGGATTCTCAGCACAGAGGAGAAATCTCTTTTCTAAAGGAAGGCAGTCGTGTAGGGAGGAACAGGGGAGCCTGAGACCTGGCTCATCATTCCTTCACCAGCCAGCCACAGCACTTGGTAGATGTGGGCCAAGGGAATTACTTTCTCCATTAGAAAAACTTAGACAACTTAATCTTCCCACAGACCAAAGGAAAAACAATTCATTCAGTTTTCGTCCTCTGCTAGTGAGGCTGCATGCAGTCACCGATTAGGAAATGCAGGTTTGCTGGGGTTGTGCAGCCACCGGCTTGAAGTATTTGGCTGGTTTGGTCTGATCTTTAGCGAACGCTGGCAAGAACTGAAATAGCAGTTCTTTGTGATAAGTGATACTGAGAAAGGTCTCCTTGCACAAGAGAATACTTGAAATTTACTCGTTTAGAAATATCGATTGTGTCTTGACTTCTAAGCATTTAAGATCTTGAATCTCAGTCTTTCTTCTAAGATTGATTTCAATGCACGAGCCAATAAACTTTTTATTTTCTTTTTTGTTTTCTTTTTAAATGGTATATTCCTGGGTTACCATCTAAGGCATGTTTCCAAAGTACATTATCTAGGAAAAAAAACATGTTTCTAATTGATTATATGTGTTCTTGCATGCTAGGAATGATTTCAAAATTGGAACAAATAAAATGCAATAGATTTCACATATAGTAAATAATAGTGCTATAGTGTTAGTTATGTAGGTATTGTCAAATAGTATCCCTTTATGTGAAGAAATGGTACTGCAAGTTTTTACTGTCTTGGTGGTTAAGATCCTGTTTTGACTAAATTATGTATTGAGAGATTGTCAGATTCTAGCAACACTTTTTAAGTTTCTCTCTGTACTGTGGAGTTCTGCTTTACTGTATCTTTCTATAGAAGTATTTTTAATATTCCTTGTGCTTAGTACTCAGCACTAAGGGTTTGAAGGGAATCTTTTTTTTAATCTACCTTTTCCTAATCTGCTGTTGGACTTCTTAGTGAGGAAAAGGCTTTCTTTGGTTATTTTTGGATTGGCAATACCTGTTTTTGCTGAAAAATGGGTTTTCATGTATCACCTCTTGATTTAGTACCTTAACGTGATTTTTAAGCCTCTTCTGCTATTCTGCGTTTCTAAACTGTCATTTGTGAAGGCCACTGTTAAAAAAAATGAGAGGAATAAAACTATTTCTTAGGCTAATTTCTTAAAGTCTTTTTTTCTTTTCTTTTATGTCCACATAAACAGTGCAGCTGGAACAAGGTCAAGTCTGCACTTTTAAATCTATGTCAAATCACTCAACCCGCAACCAGAAGAAAGTGAAAAATTAATCTTTCAAACTTTGAGGTCCAGAGATTAGTTTCAGACAGCGACAGAGTAATTAATAATATTTTATGGTTTTAGATCACTGATAAATGAAGGGATTTAGCTTTCTATATTTGAAGTATATTTGGAAGTAATCACCTTGGAAAGTTCTGGCACATTCAAATATTTTTCTGCTCTTTTTTTTTTTATCCTCGCCCTTTGCCTAAGTCAGGCATATGTGACCATGGTTAAATAGCAGATTCAGAATTATTTACTTCTGAGTCAAGGAAAAAAAAAAAAAAAAAGCTTAGGCTTTCTACAAGGATTTTTCCATGTGGAAAACTCCAGTCTGCCAGCTGTGCAGCTGCTCGCTTTAATGGATCCATAGGTGTTGAGGGGAGCCCAGCAGATGAACTTGCCATGGCCAGACCCTGCTTATCTGCATAACTCCTGCTGTAGGACGGGTCCCTCAGCCTGTGTCAGGCTGGGTGAATTTCTCTTCCCGTTCAGATAAGAGCATGGTAATCTAGCAACAGAGCCGGGAGGAAGTCTCATGGCTTTTACCTGGGAGGGGACTGCAGAGTCTGGCCTTGCCTGGGCTCTGCTGGTCCTTATTGGCCTGTGGAGAGTCTCTGGGAGCTTCGCGCATCGTCCACCAGAGGTTTGCTCCAAGCTGCTCTTGACTTCCTAGGCTCTCCCCCGTCATATAAACCGTTGCATCTGCCAGCAGCCTATTGCTTGCTCTGCTGCACTGTAGTATGTGCTGCGGGAGATGAATTTGGGTGCAATGAAAGCTGGAGATTGAAAATAGGAGGTGACAGTCAACAGTGTTTTCCACAGTTCTCTCTATACTTCCTGTTTGGGAAGGGGAAGAGTATTGCTGAATTAACATGTTTCCCCTTGTCCCTGCAGGGTTCTTGAACGAGAATCATTGCAATAAAGATCTACTTGCTCTAAATTTAATTTCAGTAGTTTCTTACTCTGACATCAGCTCTGGGCAGTTGAGATTTTGGTCATTTTTAAATACTTCTCCTGAAGATCCTGTCGCGATGCTTCCTGAGATTTCCTGGGAATTTCATTAAATAACTACCCTGCTAGTTATCATCAAATTGCATCAAGATTGACTTTAAATGGGTTTTTACTTTCCGAATATTTGAGTGGAGAAATCTTATTTTGGCTTTCATAAGCATTTTGGTAGGTTCATGAATAAGCTTGTATTTCCCCCAAATTTGTAGGGCTTTTTTTTCTATTTGAGTACTTGTATGCTTTGAACTGCTACTAATGTTTTCCTTTGTAGCTCCATGGTGTTCATTTTTGTGCTGATAATACTCTGTTTTCTCTGGCACCTTGAGTAATGCTGTTTTAAAAAATAGTCTGGTTCTTTTAGTAAAAGTGATTGAAACATTTTTAAAAGTGCATGCATAGGTTTATACAATCAGCTGTCTGGAGGGTAGCCAATCGTTTGTACTGTTCATGGACATGTATCTCAGGCAGTTTGGCCGACAGTTCTGATGTGGAGCTTCTAGGCAAGTAATTCAAATATATTTACAATATGAATAGAAAGTATTAACAAAGTATACTTTTTATGTTCCTGACAACAAACCTGAAGTATTTGAACTAAGCATTCACTATAGCTTCCAAATTTAATGATTAAATTACTAAAAAGTTAGCATGCTCCAAACACAGTGAGTATTTGGACTCCTTTGGTGGCTCTTTGCTTTTGGGATGCATTTTATTTCCTTAGCAGTAGATTTCCTGTAAAAGTGGCGCTCCCAAGTACCTTTAAGTTTTACTTAAAGCCTTATGTAGGAGAAATAAAATGGTGGAAGATAAATATAAATGAATCTTTAAAAGATTCCACAAGAGAAAAGCTAGAACTGATGAAGTGATGATAAAATGCTGTAAATGATGGCAGTGTTTATAACGAAGGAAGCTGAAGAAAGGTATATGCAAAGGTATGTTAAAGAGGACCAATGCCTTTTCCCTGATACTAGGTAGAATAGTTACGTAGCATAAAGGGATGGCAGACGGTAAATGCATACTGGGGGGGAAAAAAATCAGGATCTTGGTGCATAGTCAAAGAAACCATTTCGAGTAAGACCTGGTTTGGGGTAAATTTGAAGAAACTGAGGGTTATAGCAGTAGGAGAGCATGTAGATAGAGGAAAAATCCTTTTGGCTTTATTTTTGTTTGCGTAAATATTTTCTTCAAAATCTTCATTAATTCCTGTACAGAACTGCGTTAAAAAAATTGAAGGGGAAATATTTCATGTTTGAAGTTTTAATTTGTTCCCAGAATAAGAGTGATGTATTGTGTGGGTAAATGGGAAAAATAAATCTTATAATTATAAAATTCTTCTGACTGTTGGTTCATTCTGGAGACTATAGCTCCCACAACATGGATTTAGGTTTTCACCCCAGCAAAGTGGACTTATCCACTTACAGGAAAGTTACAGGAGCTCTTGTCTTGAGAAATGTTCAACCATCATCATCATCATCATTATTATTATTCTCTGTCCTACTGGAAACTTCTAAGCATTCCTGTGTTTTGTAAAAACAGCGTCTTGCAAAAGACCATGTGGGACTTTTGAGGTCTTCCAAAGGGGAAAGAGCTTTTATTTACATTTTTGTTGGTGATTTTTTTTTTTTTTTGGTCTTTGGTGGTTTTTTGTTTGTTTTTGTTTCTCAGCTTTTCTGATCCATATTCCTGTAATATGGTAGTTCACAAAACCTTCTGCAAAGCCTTGACTTATGTACAGAAGCATTTGCACTATCGGAGAACATAATTTTCTTATCTTTACATATCTCTTTTATAAGTTGTTAGGATATATTTGTATAGGCATATATTTTAGAAGTCTTTACCTTGAAAACAAGATAGACAATTATTTTGAACAGAACATCTGAAAGCAGTAAAACACTTTAAGAATGGATCTGATGGCTACTATTTGAACCTTTTCACCTTCAGAGACACGCTTCTGGACATTATGGATGACAAAATTAGTGTTATTTGGACAACAAAAACATTTTCCCCCACCTATAACTTTTGCTTGCTCTTTCTAAGACTGATCCAATGCATTTTTTTATGTGCTACATCTGGAAAGAATACTAGTTGTTAAATAAGATATACAATGAAAAGATATTTCTGCCTTTGTAGTTATTCATGAAATAAATTATAAAACATTTTAATTCCATGAGTAAAAGGTATGGTTGAGAATATTACAGAAAATGTTGAGAAGGATAGCAATTATCAGAGCAGCAGCCTTCAGATGAGAAATAAAATTTGCTATAGGAAACATGTTTGTACATAAAATTGAGCTGAGCATGTTTTGATTATAGAAATCATACTTGAAAATTGTCATTTTCATGTTCCTACATGATGTGATAGCATCTTGCTGTCCTTCACTTGTCTATCCACCGGTCTCAAGGGTCGTCACGGTATTTAATATTTTGCTGTCATCCTTATTCTGTTGGGTAATGGTTCTTCACTGTCCTGAAAACTTCCCTGAGTATAATACTAAAATGACTGTTGACAATGTATAATACAGGACAATATTTTTAGTATTTCAGCAATATATTATTTAGGTATCACTGACACTAGTGGAAGTGCGTGAAACTTCCTTTTTTTGGATGGCTAAACATCAGCATCCTCTTGTCTTTGTTTTACATTCACGCTATTGGGATATTGCATGTTTAGTTAGCATTACTGGGATGTGGATCCGAGAGGTGTTTAAAGGTATTTTAGGTATTTAAATTTGTATATTCCTTATGTTCCTGCCTGCATTCTCTCCCTCCTCCCTTAGTGCTTATGGGAAGAGTTTCTTTAAGATGCCTCAAATCACTAATTGTTAGATTTTTCAAAAAAATATAGCTTTGAGATATGAGATATGCGTGTGCATGAGGGCTGGAGTGACCTCTAGAGGTCCCTTCTAACCTTAGGCATTCTATAATTCTATTTGTGTGTTGTCTTCATAATGGAACACCCCCTCTAACCTTTGCATTTACTGGTATTTATTATAATCCATGAAATTCAGGAAATAAAGTAAATCCTCCTTCTTGCTCACAAATATCATTAATTGAGGTTATTCATGTAAATAAGAAAAGGAGGTGTTTGGCATAAGTTACTACACAGGAAAGTGATACACAGCTGCCAAATTTTAGTGTCTTCATAGGAGCATACCTTCATGGCTCTAGAGATGTTCTCTAGAGTTTCAGGACAAATATCTTGTGTAATTTTTGGATCTGAATGCCCAATACAGTGTTAGGAATCATTATGAAATAAAGAGCCACAAAAGAGAATATCCTTTTTTACCACTGAACAATTGCAAAGATATAGGCCAGTTCTAATCTCCATTTATCAAAAATCATATAATAGAAATGGGTAGATTCTAAAAAGGGCAATAAGTACAAGCAAGGGAAGGCAATGACTCCTGTCAGAGGAAGGACTAAATTGGCTAGAACCCTTTAGCCTGAGAAAAAGGGAGCTTATTTTAGAAGTCTATAAAATAGTAAGTGGTGTGGAGAAAATGAATAGGGAAGAAATGCTCATTGTCTCATCTAAGCAAAGAACAGAGAAAATAGATGAAACTACCAAATAGCAGGCTTAAAGCAAACAAAAGGAACTGTATGCTGGAGACATGCTAGATGGACCTTTGAAATGACCTGTATTCTCACGTCCACCTAGCAGCAGATTAGCAGATAAGTTATTTTTCCGTATGTTTTATTTTAAAATGCTGCTTCATATTTATGAAGTGTTTGTGTATGTCTGGTATTTGAAGAAAGCTTAAAAAAATTGCAACCAAGTAGTTGCAACCAGTTCATTTAGAATGACATGCCAGAATAAGAAGCTGGTGTGCCAATTTTGTCTTTCTAGCCGTGATAAAATTCCTGTTACTCATACAAAAATCTTTTCCCTTTGTTTAACCTCTTCATGTAAGTGACATTTGATGGAACAGTAACAGTGTTGATACTCAGTGAGCATTACATTCTTTATTGAGGTGCTCTGCCTACATGCAGATGTTGTTATTGGGAAATATGATGACATTCCCTTCAGTTTAGCAGGAGAAAGTCATACAGACATGTAGGGAGGAAACCTTGAAGATATCAAGAATCTTTTCTTTAGGGAAATGATTTGAATTCATTTTCAATGTCCTGCAAATGTGCAGGTATAAGCAACACACTGCACAGGGTCATCTTTGCATAGATCCAATGCAAGGTCTATTTATCAGGTTAGCGGCACAGTGAATTCTGCAAATACAGTCACCCAGTCACCTTCTACTGATAATAAAAGGGAATAAAGGCACTGATTATTTAGCCTGAAAAGCTCAGCATCATGTAGGATTTACTGAGCTGGTTTATCTAAATTATCATTGTGATTTTAAAGAACAATATTTAAGGAAATAATGAAAGTTTGTTAGTAAGTCCTACTTCTGCTTTTTAGTTATTTATTGATTTACAGTTTGATCTATATACATAGAAATCATCTTTGCTATAAAAAGGACCAACCAGTTCATTCCCAAAAGACTTCTGCAAGGTACAAAGCAAAAACTGTTTTTGCTTATAGTGCACATCTGTGATATTGTGTTACTTAAATCTCTCCTGCTGCTTGACATTTACTTACCCGGAGTGTGGCTCAGAGAATGGATTGTCATTGTGGTGACATTTTTTTATAAACATGAGCACGTTAAATGCAAAGAACTACATTAATGTGACATTATGGATGAAATTTACACACATAAAAGTCAGGAAATTCAGAATAATGATTCTCACAGCTATCATAACTTGTCCCCTTTCTTATTTGAGGTAGAATGCTATTTTTGATACCTTCTGTAAGCACTCGTCACATTAAGCGCTCTATTCTCTTTTTTCTAGTTGGACTGTGGCCTGTGTCATACACATCCTTGAATTTTGCTTAGATTAGAATTGTGTTATAATTTCCCCAGCATTATTTTAATGCAATGTCAACATAATAAATATGGTAAGAAACAAATACTCTTTCCTGAATTCCTCTCTTTCCTCCAGGGTTGTTTTAAGCTATCTGGGGAAAGTTTCAGGGACTGAAATTGCACAGGAGTCCTGCCTGAGAGGGGACCAGTCATCAGACCTCCAGTGCAAACCAAGCAGAGTGAAACAATTTTGTTCCCCCTCCAGGGCATGTTTGGACTGGGCATAGCTCACCTTTAAAGAATTGTAAATTAGCTCTGGTATAGGTATTCTGCAGCTCCACTGTGCGGCTGTTGTCCCACTAACAGTTTTTCAGATAGCATGGCAACATTATTTTCTTAATACAACATACAAATGACTTGTTGATTTAATTGGATCAAAACCAGAAGTAATGCCATGATCTGTAATGACAGCAAAGTCATTTGCTGTCATTGATCATTGTATATGATGCCTTTTCTGTGAAGATCTGCATGTTTCTGTTAGCCAGCATTACTCAAAAGTCTTGGAAATACAGATCAAGTCTGTTCTGAGATTGTTCAAGAGAATTGTGCAGGTTCGGGAAGATACTTGTCTACATATCCAACACTGTTCCTCAGAACATTGTAAATTCCTTGTAAAGACAATGTAATCAGAACAAAGGGAGTGGCTGCAGAAATAACAGCCTCTTCTCTCTTTATGTTAGAATCTAATTCATGTCTTTACTTATTTGGCTGAAATAAGGACACCCAGACGTTAAATGCAAGAAACATGGAATGTTTGCATGCTCAGATGTTTTATTTGTTTTATTTCATTACTCCCTTCTGATGGGCAAAGGACACAGTGTAGCCCAAAATCAAGAATGTCATTCTGAGGACAGACCTTGCAGGACAAAAATATCCTTTAGTGCTCGTATTAGCAATTGACTGATGAAAAGATTGGCAGGCATTCAGTAAGTATGCACGTGTGAATTGTTAAAATGTATACTCACAAGCCTGGCATGAATTGTACAGTTTAGCCTTAACCCAGCACTATTTATCTTAGTCTCCTCCTTCAAGATGGCATCACTGCAGGCTTTTCCAGGTCAGTGTTTTCGTTCCTGATTTGGAATTAGGCATTATTTTTTGTTCTATGTATTTTTGGGGTTTATGTGTATGTACAGTTGAAGTCGAGGCTTACTCGGTTAAATGCTGCTTTGCACATTAACACTGGTATTCAGTTTGGCTGAGCACTAGACTGAATTGATATAAATTTTTGTGTTTCAGAAAGTGTACTTGGAGTTACTATGTACTTTGGAAAAATAATACCTGCTGAGTGATGCTGTGTGTAATGGGATTTCCATGTATGTCAAAACAAACAAAATGAATTTTATTGAACACGCTCCAAGGAAATACCCCCTTGAGTTACAAGATTTTATACAAAGAGTGAGTTCTTTTAAAAATTTGCAGAAGTGACTCATCAGAGATTTCTCTCACCTTAGCTATAATTTCCATTGGTCACACAAAGCTCTCATGTCATCAGCGCCCTGTGCCTAGACCTGCTGTGTGTTGAGTAGCTGCCAGGTACATTAACTGTCAACTTAACAGAGATTTGCTGTAAGGGAAGCTGAGCTGCCTTCTTTGTAAGAAGTTCAGACCGAGCCTTGACACTTCATCTAAATACTGAAGCTACAGGGATTTTCCTGGAGGTAATTTAGAGTGATTATTAGTTGATTAAAGTGGCTCTCTGTGTCAGTTTCAATCGTGAATTGGCCTTGTGGGCGTCAGAGTCAGAGTTTATCATTCTGATTGATACTGGTGTGTAATTGAGTGTTTTTCACCTAAATTGGAAAGAACAGTTTGGTAATCCCCTTTTACAAGCTGTAGCAAAATCCCTCAGAGTAGCTCTGCAAACATGTCCATCTAATGCAGTGGCATTAAGCACCTTAAAATGAAGTACCCTTTTCACCTTCTGTTTTTATAAGGTAGAATATCTTGTGTATCAAATCTTCTGTATACTAGGTAAGGTAATTTAAATATAAATAGGCATTCTCTGATAGTGAAATTTTAGATGTGTCCAAAACATTATATGCTTGAGTTAGGTATTCATTCTATTCACCATAAACAGTGAAGCTGACTGTGGTGAGTATCAAATTAATTTGAATTTGTTGTGCTAAAGCTGGATGTATTTATCATTTTTAAAATACAGGCAGATAAGGAGCTCAAATGCCATGCTGGAAGAACACAGCACTTGTTTTTTTTAGCAAAATGCAGATCTCTGTAGTTTTCTGCCATGCTTTGCCTTTTATTGCTGTAAGCTCTTCTAAATCATGTGTATTATTTGTCCTGACTATTAAGAAATAACAGCAAAAAAGTCAGGGTTCAAGCTTCCAAGGAATTTGTCTTTTCAGGGAGAAAAAAACAAAAACAACAAAACTCCCCACTCAATCTGTATCTATTTAGCTATTACTAGAATTAAAATAGATACTTTCTACACTTTTTATTAAAAACAAGGATGATTTAATTGTCTGAAATGAATGCAGGAAAGTAAATTTAGTGCAAAAGAATATAAACTTACTATCATAGAATAGAAAAGAATCAAAGAATAGAATGCCTAAGGTTGAAAGGGACCTCTAGAGGTCATCTAGTCCAACCCCCCTGCACATGCAGGGTCACCTAGAGCACGTTACTATTCTCATTATCTTGTCATAAAAGTAGTAATATTGTGCTGATATCATTGTTTTAAATAAAAATCTTATATGGAAATTGTTCATTAAAAATATTTTTAAATTTCAGGACTATAGAATGAAACAATTTCTAATTTCTGGTTGTTTCTGTTCAGGTTTCTTCAGTCAATAGTCCTCATTCCTGTAGAATCCAAAAAAGTGATGATGTAGCAATTACAATTGCTTCTGCATTAACTTTTTTCCATAAAATTGCAGCCAGTTATCTTTTCTAAGTTAAATTTATTAAGAATTTCATAGATATGTTTGGTTTAGCTAAAAATTAATTTGGATCTCTTAGAAGTTTGCTGCCTTTTTGTGTTGAAACGGCTCATCTCAGAATGAGCATATAACTGCATAGTATTGCGATTTAGTATGTTTTGACAACATATTCTATTTTGTTGTTAAAATTCTTTTGAAAATGATAGAAGGATAGCTTTTATTATTTTATTTACAGTGTTAATTTTTCATAGAAACCAAATGTATTGCTTATTTCTTAAATTGTATGTAGCTCATCTGTAGCTTCTGAATTTCTCCATGTACTTGCAAACAGTTTAAGTGAAGGAGCTGTTTGGGCCCTGTCACATCGTAGCAGCAGTGCTCTTGAAGAGAGCCTTGTCCATAAATTCGTGCATGTGGGAGGAGGAAACCTGGATGTCTGGCAAGTTGACTTGTGCTCATGTGAATCCTATTCCAAGGTGCAGAGATGGAGATTTCTGGAAAACCATTGCTGTCTGCTGGTTCCTCCTGAAATGTTCCCATTCTCTGGCTCTGTGTGTTTTGTACTTTGTAGTTGTGAGAATTGTGGCTGTGATAGCTTTACATTCGTGTTATGAATACTGGGCTTCTTCAATGTCAGCAGTAACACAGTCTTGTCTGTTGTTTTGTTTTTGTTTTTGAATCTTCTCCAGATTTCTGTTTCCATATTCTACATAGTTGTGTTATTAAAGCTCTGCTTCTCATATAAGGATGCAAAATAAAACCATTTCTTGCACTGCTTCTGTAGAGCAATGGAGAATTCTTTATTTTCATAGCATGTTCAAGGTATCAATAATTGCAACTTTTTTTTCTGCCATTTTTCTCAGTACATTTTGTCATTTGCAATGTTTGTTGATCTTGCCCTTCTTTTTTAACCTGAAGATTCTGTGTGAGTGAAGAGCACGTAGGTAATTCAGACTTTACTCGTGTCAGTTGAATATTGGATATTCAGTAAATTTTGCTTCTCCATTCCCATATTTTCATTATCATTTTCATTTCATTTCCATTTAATATATTTAAATGTATGATCTTTGATATTTTCCCATTTTAATAGTGGGGAAGGAATGGTGTGTCTCTTCCCCTGAAAGTTTCAGAAGCAATAACAGTTTTTTTAGATTTAAAGCTCTCTGTGTTTATGAGCTATTATGAAGAACAGGAAGCTGATGGCAGGGGGAGACTATTAACCTTGTATATAGCTTTGTAGCAGACATTGCTTTTCTTGGAGAATTTGCGTATATTGCTTAGTAAGAACTGACAGACAAGATTCATAGTTGTCCAGATGAAGAAATATACAGATATTTCTTTATTTTTAATACTGTATTTGGTGCCCTTTCTCTTAAGAGATGAGATCAGTTCAGTGAATATTGCAGAAGATGGAAGAATTTTGGGCACATTGATTTCTGGATATCAAGGCTGTGTTTTTCCAAAGATGGATATGCTTTAAAGGAGAGAAATATCTGGTCCTTTCTGAAATTAAGTTATTGCAGTACCATCTACATTAGAAAATCTTATTCTTCTGTGTGAATGGGGAGTATGTGGTTTAGACAAGGGAAGAAAATACAAGGCAGAGAGTATTGTTTAAAATACAGAACGGTTGATATTTAATTTTTCACATATTTGTACACTTACTATTCCCTCTTTCCCTTCTTATCCCCTACACAATCCTTGCAATAGCAAATACTTTGCTTCAAGGTATTTGACTATTGGGGAACTCTTAGAAGTGGCTGTTCAAAGGCAATGCTCTGAAATAACAGGGGGGTTTATTTATTTATTTTTGAAATCAATAGTATTTATATAGAGATGATGCTATATATTTCTTTAGAAATTTTAGCCTTGCTTATTGCCAAATAATGGTAGGGACATATGTAGATATATTTCAAGGGAGATTTTTCCAGTGGAGGAGCCTTTGATACCTAGACTGGTTTCATCTGGAGGAGCCAGCTTTGGAGTCACTGACCAGTGAAGAATTCCACAGTCATTTTGAGTCTTTGAAATCATGATTATTTGAAATAAGAATAGGAAGAGGAAGTGAAGGGTCAAGCTAAAACTGCATCAATTTCTGTAGCCCAGTTCATAAAATAAGATAAATGAAGCATGAGATAATGTTGTATCTGTGAGTAATATTTATCTTTTTCTGCTCCTCTAGTAATTTTGGTTTAGCCTCAGAACTGTAATTTGTGGCGTGACCACACTTGTCAGTTCTATGCTGAAGAAAAAAAAAATAGATAACATCATTCTTCTCAGACTTAAAATTTTATTGAAAACTCAGCCAGACTGAGTTTGTATTATTTAGATAATAGTGATGTTGCTTTAAGCAAATATTTATTATTTTTTTAAATCTTCTGCTCTCCCTCCGTATTTCAGGCTAAAAAGGGTAGGTGCCATTCAGCTGACCTGGAATAGTTACAGCTTTTGGATAATATAGTTGTTTGTTCTTATTTGTTCCTTAAGTATGGTGTTCCGCTTTGAGACATATTTTACCGACCTGTATCTCTCAGCTTCTGTAGAGTATAATTTCTTTTAATATGGATGCTTTTTCACATACAGCTATATTCTTCACGTTATCAAAAAATAAATGGAAAATAAATTATTTTTATTTCTTGTAGCATTCTTCTTTGCATGGTAAGCTTACTTGCATTGCATACTTAATTTTTGAAGCTGCAGATTTTTTCAGGAAAAAAGTCTTTTGGGAAGATCTTCAATTCTGAGGTGCATTTTTGAAAATGAGCGCTCAATAATTTATTTTAAAATAAAATATTAATGATTTTTCACTAAGATGAAGAAAGATTTTATGTGATTCATTTTTATTTACTTGAGTCACATATAGATGTTCCCATTGTTTGCACACTGAAGCTCATGGTAAGTCTGTATTGGCATACTTGGTGCAAGCTAATCCTTCTAGTTTTTCTCCTGATGTGCGAATATGTACTTGTCTGAAAATGCTTCCTGACCAAATATCTACAGCTCTTGATATTTTGTAAGGTAGATATAAGTTGAGAAGTTGGTGAGAGGAAGAGTGAAAAGTTCTAGCTTTCATTTGCCATTCTTGCAAGTCACTGTGTTGCAAAACAAACAAAACCTCCCAAAGCAATTCATCCTTCCTTGAGTGGAAATAATTGAAAGATTAAGCCCTGAAAGATTGGGCTCGATTCTTGGATATATTGATTTTTTTGCATCTTGTTAGATTTTATTTTTCTCTGTAAATATGTGTACAATGAACACGGCTCCAAACTCTTGCAGAGATGTGACATCTGTCTACCAAATTGAAAGCTTTTGCTTTTTCCTTTTTTAAAAAAGAAAAGAAAAAGTCAAACCCAAGCCAGCCATAGAACACACTGATTTTTCTTATCTGTTTATTGGTACTGCTCACATTTGTGGATCTCTGGGAATTCAAAGATAATTTGGCCATCTCTAACTCATTATTTCAACTAAAATTGCACAAAATAAAGTGATACCATGGAGACTATGTTGTCTTTCTCATAAATTAGTGAAGATAGGGTAATACTTTTTTCCCCAAGTTCTTTTATTATCATAATTATTGAGATGTTTTCCAAACCAGTGGTTGGTTTCTTTTGCTTTTCCCAGAGACGTGTGACCCATGCTCACTCTTTTAATGCCCTATTTGGTGTTTTATAAAAAAGTGTAATTATTTGGAACAGATTTTGATGCTTACCTACTGGAAGAGACCACATACTTTAACTGTTTAGACTGAATTTAGACTGAATATTATTAACCAAGTTGGAACCTGTATGCAGAAATAGCCAATAGTATGCTTTCCTGTTTATACTTGCAGGGTTAACATTGTCCTGCTTTTCTGTTTTTCTCAGCTGCTTCTTTTCTTTTCTTTTCCTTTTTTCTTTTTTCCTTTTTTTTTTTTCCTTTTCTTCTTTTCCCCTCCTCTGCCTCTTAAGTTGCATAAGGTATGCATAAGGTATATAAAAAAATAAGGTATAGAGACTTCTGGATTGGTTTCTTTGAACGTATTTTTAGTATGGCCAAAGGACAACATAGTAAGGACACCAAAACAAACAGGTTATTTTTTTTGATATAGTTTTGTTTGGCTGTAATAGTCAGCAAATGGTGTAGTGGATTATGGGGCAAAACTGAACGTTAAGTCTAATCAAAGCATTACATAAGGAAGCACAAAAGCAGTATTAGTATTTTTTTTTTTTTTAAGAGAGGCAGAAGTAGCAAGAAGCCGAGTGCTTTGAAGAACTAGGAAATTTGGGAAGAGCAGCTGTAAAAATATTGGGATGAAAAAGAATTGAATTCTGAGTTTAGTGGAGTAATCTATATTATTTTTATCTTTCTTTTTTATCAACTTTTCTTTGTAGTTTTAGGAAATGATAGTCAAAGACCAGATGCTTTAGGTATAAAAAGCAATGAGAAAGCAAAGGCAGATTTGTTAAATAAAGCTGTTAATAATTATAGCTTATAGTTTGCTCTAAACTTGTTACGTAGTAAAATAATAACTTTTAAAATTCTTATTATTTATTTTTAAGGCACAGTTAGGAACTGGTCCAGTTTCACACTAACCACAGCTGTTGCATTGAAGAGCTCATACTCTTCTGTAGTTACACAGCTACTTTTTTTTTTTTTTTTAATTCAAGCTATTTTTAAGTGCCTATTTGGGAATAAGAGGGGAAAAACGAATAGTTAAATTTTGGAGGATGAAATCTGATAGATCTTGAAGATTTTAGAACTGATTTCATGGAGTCTCTAAATGAGCCTCTTTTACAATCTACCTACTAAAATTCTTCAGCATCTAAAATTCTTAAGGTTAAGTGCTATTTTTCTTGTAATGTTTTCCCATTATATCTAGTTTCTATAGAAATGAATGATAATGGAAATCTTAATAATAATAATCCTCTAATGAAAAAATAGTAATATTCAACATTTTCTAATACATAATGTATAAATTGAAGAACAAAATGCATATAAACATTCCTTCCTCCTTTAGGAAAAGGATAGATTTATTGCATTTTTCTGACCCAAAAAAATCAAGATTTAATGTAATGTCTTTGACTTTAAAGCAATATTTTAGTCAATATAAACCAATCAATGTTAGCCTTTCTTTAAGAAAATAAATATGAAGTACAAATGTAAAACAAGGTTAAATTAAATACTTTTGGTGCATTTCCTTACTTTGTTCATTGAATCATGACTGGAATTATTGCCTTAGGCACTCTTAATTTAAATTGATCTAGTTACTCAGAGAAGTATTTGGATAGGAGTTTGACTCCAGTTGTTTAGCTTCTCACTGTAAAAGATGTCTCAAACTTGCTGAACTTTCCTATAAAAATGTCATTGCAAGAGGATTCTCATGGATGACTTTGATAATTCCAATTATTGCTTCAAGCTTTAATCTAGAAACATTATGTATTCTGTATGTCTTTTGCAAAATAATATGGTTTATTATACTGTACCAGTGTCTAAAAGCAGATGAGAAAGGACATTTTACTCCCATTTCCTATTTATCTTATTTCTTAGTTTTCTCACAGAACAATTAAGATTGGAAGGGACCTTTGGGGGGATCATCTAGTCTAGCCCCTTTGCACAAGCAGAGTCACCTAGAGCATGTTGCACAGAATTGCATCCAGGTGGGTTTTGTCTGTCTCCAGAGAAGTAGACTCCACAACCTCTCTGGGCAACCTGTTCAGGTACTCCGTCACCTCTACAGTTCAGAAGTTTTCCATGAAATTCGGGCAGAATTCCTGTGCTTTAGTTTGTGGCCGTCACCTTTTGTTGCTGAGAAGAATCTGGCCCCTTCCTCTTGACACCCTCCCTTAAAGTATGCACAGGGATAAGTTCACCTGTCAGCCTTCTCTTAAGGTTGAACAGGCCCAACTCTTTTGGCTTTTCCTCATAGGACATATGTTCCAGGCCCCTGCTCATCTTTGTAGCTGAGTGCTGGCTCTCTCCAGTAGTTCCGTATCCCTCTCGGAGAGCCCAGAACTGGACACAGTACTCTAGATGTGGCCTCACCAGAGTGCGGTAGATAAGGAGTATCACCTCCCTCAGACGGTTGGCAACACTCTTTGCCATGCACCCCAGGACCGTTGATCTTGGACACATTGCTCGCTGTTCAAAGCAGGTTAAGGACACCAGGTTGCTCAGGACTGTGTCCAAGCAGGTTTTGAATATTTCTACAGATGTATACCCCCAACTTCACTGGGGAGCCTATTCCAGTGTTTAACTGTCCTCACAGTAAAAAACAAAACAAATAAACAAAATCCTTTATGTTTAAATAGAATTTCCTGTTTTTCGATTTGTGCCTTTGCCTCTTGTCCTCACAGGACATCACTATAAAAGATCTTTGTCTTTCTCTCTCTCCTCAGGTATTTATAGATGCTAACAAGATCCCCTCCCCAATGCTTTTGTTATTTGTTTTGTTTTCTCCTCTTTGTTCACCAGTTACAACTTACCTTGCACTTACCTTACTCTTCTGTTTGCTCTGAGCTTTGCAATGCCTTGCTGTGGGAATAGGCTTTTTCCTTTGTTGTGTGATGTCTATCCCTTTTCTGAAGAGTGCTTTATACCAAGCAAGAGCTTGGTTCTTCCTATTCTTTCCTATCCTTAGCTTATTCTGCTAGTTTCCAGGTTAGCTAACTGACCTGACTTCTGTTGTCCGTTTCAAAGATTTGCTTCTTTCTTTGCAAACAACATTGTTTGATAATAGCCTTACGAATTTCTTGAAAATTTTGAGGAGACTGCATTAAGTGTTGCAGTAGACATAACGAAGCTCAGGGAGCATAGAAAGACACCTGAAAACATGAAATGCGTTAGGATGCTTATTTTGTTCTCAGACATTGTAGTAAATAGGTATTAAATGGATATCTTGAGGGATATGTGTGAAAGATATACAACATATAAATCTGAATCTTAAGTTGACTAATAGCAACAGCTACAGCAGTTTATTTTAATGATAGATAATTGAATAGTGACAATATAGGTAAAAATACTGAAATAACTCTAATGGACAAATTTGGAGGAGCTGTCCAGCTGCCAGAGTTTCAACTCTAAATTGTTTCAAGAACATGAGCTGTGTTGCTGCTACATCTAGGTGAATAATGCTGAATGTCTCTACTATGGGCACTCTTTAAACTGACAGATCAATGACAGCCCTGTCTTTTTACCACTGTGGGAGGGGAGCGGGAGGAGGGGAGGCAAAAAATAAGATCAATGCCCAAGAGAGAGGTTTCTTCCTAGTTATTTCCAGTTACTTCTGTGGTGATGAAATGTAATTCAAGTTTTTACTGTCTCTTCATCAGAAGCCCCTTCTCCCAACCTTAGTACTCACCATACAGAAAACAAAAGCTGAAATAAAGCTGACATTTATTTCTTGCCTGCAAAGGATACATATCTACCTTTGTTACCAGTAACAGAATTAGTTTTGCAATATTATCTTTAGAAGTACTGGCAAATGTTGGGGGTTGAGTAAGAAGGAGGGTAAGAAAGGGCATGGTATACCTTTCTTCAAAAATTGAATAGCAAAAGTTGCACTGGTTGAAGGTTGGAGTTTCTCCCAGTGAAATTCTGATGAATCCAACGCAGAAGCAAGAATTATATTTCATCATCTTTTGCTTTTCGTGTTGGATCTATGTCATCCTGTACCTGACTGTGGTGAAAATACGTGCTTTTAAGATACCTGGCAAAGATGAGGCTTCCATGCTGGGGCAAACCCTTGAAGATAGGAACACTATACAAAAAGAAATGCCTTTTAGCAAGTATCAAAAGTATTTCATTATTTTTTTTTTAACCTACACTGTCAAATATATTTTCCTTCCGAAATATATTTCTGTATCACAGTTCTAAGCTGTATACAAGTAAAGACTTAACTTCTATATATTCTGAGAATGTACTTGATTTCTAGCTTCTCTTTGCTGTCAGTGTAATGCTAAACTTATTTTTCACAAAAGCATACGAGGGAAAAATGAAGATTTTTTTGATAAATAATGCATAGTTGTCTGCTAGCTGAATGTCAAGATAAAAGGGAGAGGATTCCATTATAGAAATCTTGAGAATGAATGTACTGTTACAGTTGTATGACAGGAAGAATTCACAGCAACATGTATGTTCAAGGTACAGCCCATAATTCTGCCTAGTTCCTAGGGGACGTAAGTGACCCAGTGCTGGAGCAGAAAGGGATGAAAAAGTTCTGGAAGTACAATGTAAGGAATTCCTATAAATATAATTCTGTGTCCCCAGAGAAGGGCAAAATATCTTTCTTTCTTAGCAGATGCTGAAAAAAAAAATGTTTCTTTCTTGACTGTAGTTTAGCTTGCCATCTTATAATGATAGTTGTTCAGATGGTGCCATTCATTGAACGTTTATGTGCCAATTATATGCTCAGCTCATGATCTATTCTAACTTTCATAGTCTTTACTCTAAAACTGCAGGCTAACCAGTTTTCTTCGTTCTCTTGTATTTATGTAGGTGATTACTTCTGTTCACGTTTTATGGAATCTTCTTCTAAACAGAACTTTTCTCCACTTTGTCAATTTAATTTTGAATTTAATCTTGGTCTCTGATGTGCTTTCCATCCTTTCCTGCCTTGAGCAATGTTCAACTAATTAGTTGAGCAATATTCAGTCCTTCTGGGTATAAATGTAGCAGACCTGTAGATTGTTAAGCTCCTTCCTAACATTTGGAAAAAAAACAAACAAAACCCCCAGAACAGTGTGCAAAATGAGATTTACCCTGTCATTCATCAGTGACCTGGTTGAAGAGGCTGAATTGCTGAGGGCAACCTCAGCAATTTTGCTGCTGATGCACAGTGGGGTGGCTGATACACCAGAGGTTTATTCTGCCGTACAGAGGGCCCTTGATATGATGGAGAGATGGGCAGAAGGCAACCACATGAAGTTCAACTAAGGGAAGTGCAGAATGCCTCACCTATATAGGAATTAACCCGAGGCTCTGGTACAGACTGTTGGCCGACCTTCCCGAAAGCAGCTCTGCACAGAATGGCCTGAGATTGTGCAGGACAAGAAGTTGCCCATGAGTCAGCCGTGTGCCTTGTGGCCATAGAAGGCCAATGGTATCCTAGGTGCATTAGAAAGTGTGCTGCCAGCAGGTGAGGGAGGCGATCCTCCCTCTCTACTCAGCCCTGGGGAGGCCACCTATGGAGAATTGTGTCGAGTCTTGCGTTCTTCAATGCAAAAGAGATATGGAGGTACTCGAGTATGAAGATATTTAGAGGACTGGAACATCTGTCTTATGAGGAAAGGCTGAGAGAACTGGATCTGTTCAACCTGGAGAAAAGAAGATTGAAGGGGAACCTTGTCAATGTATATATATAACAAGTAACGTTAGGGAGGATGTCAAGAGGATGGCGCCTGACTCCTTTCAGGTGCTCAGTGATAGGCAGAAGACTCAAACTGAAATGCAGGAAGGTCCACCTAAACATGAGGGACAACTTTTACAGTGAGGTTGACTGAGCATTGGTACAGGTCGTTCTGAGAGATTGTTGAATCTTCTTTGTTGGAAATACTCAAAAGCTGCTGCATGCAGTCCTGAGTGATGTGCTGCAGGTGACCCCGCTTGAGCAGACGGGCTTGGATTAGGGGGTCTCCATAGGTCCCTTCCAACCTCAGTCATTCTGTGATTCTTTCATCCACAATTATTCATTTATATGTAGTTTCTTAAAACAGTAGATCTGGAAATCTCCTAATGTCCAGTTTCATCTATTAGATAGCATTTTGCGATCAATTTCTTAACAGCACAAAATAACAAAAGTAATAACAAAACCTTAGTTATAAGTATGCCTCCCCCTTTCCTGTTGACAAGTGGTGTGTATAACATTGTGTAAATGAATGATAGCTGTTTTGTGTAAAGAGACATCCTTCTGTTTCTATCTTTAGTCATTTACCGTTGAAAGATTAAAGAAGAAATTATCCAGCACTGCTAGAAGCCTTTGTCTTTGACTTAATGAGTAAATAATGCCTCTAAACCTACAGTTAGAAAAAAATCTGAATTTCTTAAATTGTTCTTTTTGAATCAACCTAAAATCCGATGTATAAACTGCTTTAGTTTCAGTACATTTTAAGGTATAGAAAGCTATTCTCAGATACCTGTCTGTATTTTAATACAGCCATTATATTTTGCCTACATAGTTTCCTTTTGCAGTTTTGTTGAGATTTGTCCATTTTCTTATTTGCATGTGTAAGTTCTTAGGTGTCCTTCCTCCATCTTAATGAGTGTAAAAGTTTCTCAGTTTGCTGCTCTCTTTGAAACTGTGGCAGAACTGCACCCTGTCCATTGGGAATTCTTTCTCTGTTCGTTGGAATGAAAGAAACCAGGTAGACTGTAATCACTTTACAGTTAAGATTCTTTCAGTTGTAGGACCAACTTACCAACTAGAGAGACCAAGACATGCTAACGTTAATAGCATTAATAACATTCTGATCAAATTGTAGCCAGGAAAAAGTTGTCAGCAATTGATATTCGAAAGAGTTTTTGAATTACTAAATGGAAAATTGAAGAGAAGTTGCTATTTTACAGTTGAGTGGGTCTTTGATTAATCGTTTTATATAATCACTGTTTTTCCCAAACAGCTATGGAGTGTAACACCTTTAAGGTATTGTAGAAACACTATTCTTCTAATGTGGATGTATTTTAAGGCAAAATGGCTAATAGTGTATTCTGTGGGCTTCCCACTTCAAGTTCAAAATCTATCAAAAAGAACAAGAACAAAAAAATAGTTGCCAAAGAGGTGAAGAGTGCAGCTAAGACCTGCACCTCACACATTATTTTTAGCAGAATGAGAAGGAATCTGTGGAATGAAACAACCAACCAAACTCTAGTTTACAAGGGCATTCAAATCCTATCTGTATCTGCAGGTTTATACTATAGTTTATAGCTAAACATAATTTCTTTGTTATTTTTACAGCTTCTCTTTCCAATTTCGTATGGTATGTTCTGAATTCAGGCACTGAAGAAAAAACTGCTTAATTTTCGGATTACTTGAAAATATTTAGTGGAAAGGTCTTTTCAAAAAGCAGAAGACTCTCTTTCCTGCTTGGGATAGTAAAATCTATAATGTCAAGGCATGAAATGAAATGTCTGTCCTCAAAATGACCTAATAGTCTATTCTGTGTAGTCAGTAAGATGTACAGAACAAATCTTACCATCGCTGTAATTGCTGGCACTAAAGAACTGATGTTTGCTGGGATATTTTGGGTATTTCTAATATATAAATGGTTTTTATTTTAATCCCTTTTTTCAGCCTCTGATGTAGATTTAATATATTTAAAATAAGTTTTCTGTATTAAGAGCAATCTCATTAAAACTTTCACGATGAAGTTTTAAACCAAGTGAGTTGTGTTTTATTAAGAAGCAAAGTAAGGCTGGGATTATTGAAGTCTGAATCAGGACTGTTACTGTCTTTTATGGTTTTAATTTAAAAAGAATTTGGATCTTAGACCAAAAGATGTAAACCCAGACAAGGTCTAGCTAAATGTATGCCTGAGCCCTACAAACCCCAAACTGCTTAGTTTTAACTTTTGAAGGTGGTTGGTGTTCACCAGTTTTCAGGGTTTTCCTCATTGATTTGGGGCTTACACGTAGAATTTAAATAAAGAATTCTAGATGAAGAACCAAGTACCTTGTACAGAGAATGAGCTGTTAGAAAAGTGCACTGCTCCATGGACCTTTTTTTCGGTCTCTATTATTTTGGATCTAAAAAGAAAAAAGGGAAGCTGTTATTTTCAGATTAATCACTGCTGATGAAATCCATGTTTTTCTCTGTCCCTTGCCTACCACCTGCCATCCTCCTCCAAGAGATTTAGACTTGATGCCTGTGTTGGGAAACCTGCATGTTGTCTTTTTCTGTCAAGTATCAGACATTTGGTACAATCTCTCTAGAAGCAGAGTTGCTTTTTCTGCGGAAGATGATGCTAATCACAGTGCTGGTATTGATTTATGCAGAGTTCGGACAACATACACTGGAAATAATGCATACCAATAAAATTAAGATAGCCTAATTTAAATTCTTCACTGGAGAAGCAATAAACAATCATTTATAACAACTATTTTATTTCCACTGAATGCTGAAAGTAACTGAATTCAGAGAAGCTCCTGGTTCTGTTGTGACTCGCAGAAAAGGGGTTGTTAGCTGGGTGAGGGTTGGCTTGGTCTTTGGTAGATGATATCGACAGAACTGTGGCCTGAGTTTAGTTTACGATGGAAATGACTGAGAGAAGGTTGGGGAAATGATTCATCTGCAAACCCATCCGCTCTTAGCTGCCTACCCCGAGGCGACTGTGATGCATGCCGGGGAAGGAGTGAAATGCATGGGCATAGTCCATCTGTGGAACTAGTCACCTCTGTGTTCCAGAAGCAGTTTGGTTACAGTCTCTGAACTCACTTTTCAACTAAATTATAAGAGTAAGAAAATGCTTTCTTATTAGGACTGTCTGAGCCAACAAAATCCTAGTCTAACTCTGATGACCTTGTGAAGGCCACTTAGTTTTTCTCCATCTGCCCTTGGAAAAGAAGAGTACTGTTGTCTCTCAGATGAGTTCAGAGGCATATTGCCAGAATTCAGAAGTGGATTGAAAATAGTTAATACAATGTTTTGTCAAAATTAACCAATATAATAATAATTTAAAAAATGGAAAAATTGTGGAAGAAACAACAGGAAGAATAATTGGATAATTTTGTTACATAATTCTTATGCAAAATTATTTCCTCTCAAGTATCAGTGTGTTCTATTACTCTCCTCTCACTGTTTTCTCAGTTGTTTGGTACTGTTGTTTTTAATGTCTCAAAAGAAACATATACTTCCAGTCCACAAAAGTCTTTTCCACATGATTTTGGTAACAGTATTCTGCTGTTCTGGAGAGTGTTACATGCTCAAAGTACTGAAACAAGTATTAGCTAATTAATCAATCAAAGAACAAAGTATTCTTCAGCAATGCAGAAGAATGTGCTTAGCACATATTACAGAGGCAATAAATGGATTTCAAAATCTCTTTAGCATATCTAGGAGACATACTGTACTGTTGTCTAGTGAATAAATTGGGATGTGTCTTAATCTGATATCTGTGCATTCATAACAATTCAAAGTTTTATTCCCCATAATAGCCAAATATAATGTATTATGTATAATGTATATAATATAATATTTCTACATATGGCTGTTCCTCTTGAAAGAAAGTCCCTTTTGTGTGCATAATGAAGAAATTGCGTTACTCTGAATAAGGAGATTGTATCCCATACTGTGATTGCGGCTTTGGCAGTCGCAGGATTGAGAGTCTAATGGGGATGCAGCAGGTCATTCTGCAGTGTGATGTTAACCGGCACCTCTGGATTCAGCGTTTTGATAAATAGAGCCAGGAGGAAGCTTGGAAAGATCTTATCAGATGCAATATATATACGCCCCCTGAATAAAACGATTGTTAGGGTGTTTTTAGAGAAGCTTATATGAGTGATTGGCAACATAAAATTGAGATAAACAAATCAGCTTAATAGAAATTACCATAGAGTGAGGAGAAGAAACTTGAATGTGAAACCAGAATGAGAAATGTTGAGTTTTGATGCATTGCTTAACCAAGCGCTCTGTGTTTTTTAAACACGTGGAATACACTTTCTAGCAGATGTGAATATGGAGTTGCTCATAAGAAGAAATTAGAGTAAAGCTTATGAGACTGCCCAAAAAAATTGTTTTGACTTGAGGACTTTCCTAAGGGTTAGTCTTCTGTTGCTTTGATTTCCATTTGTTCACTGGCATAACAATCCTGAAATACAACTCTAAGACAAGAGTGTCCCACATTTACACAATTGTAATTAAAAGGGAAACTTAGTTCTTCTATACATCTTATCAAATTAACATCTACAACAGCAAAACTCATTATTGAATCTGACAGAAAGAACAGACTGTAAGCTGTGCAATATATTACAAGGAATATTCTCCAGAATTCTTAGTATCCATTCCCCAAAAAATGATTGCCTTATTGAGGACGTATTATAATTGAAGAAGTTATTTCTGTATCTTTGAATTCTTCGATAAGGGAAAATATACGTATCCATTTTGAAATACTAAAAATATAAAGCACATTACCTTACAAGAGAGAAACTACCTTTTCCCCTTCACTGCCTACTTCTGGGTAAAGAGTTCAAAAGTGTAATAAACAATTGGTTATTTTTTTTCTTAAAAAAAAAAAAATAAAACACTGCCCGATCACTGCAAAAACTTTTCATAGAGTAAAATACTTAGAAAGTAAATAATCACTTCCTAGATTTGTGTGTGAATTCTTACTGCAGCAGAAATTTCAGGATTTGCTGAAGCAGCAGGAGAGCAGTAATATGAAATGAGGTTCAGTCAATGAACAGCGATAAGTGTAGTGATCAATAATCAAGTGATTTGTGAAAAGCAGTTGATGACAGTGAGTGTGTGTTGGTTCCAGATGTGTACTGTAGGAAAAAGACTTGATGAAGTGGGTAGCATTGCTATACTGCAAGGTAAGTCATTCCCGTTTGCTTCCTGACAGCAAATGTTGATTGCAAATGATACTATTGGGCCTGATTAAATAATTATAGGTAGAAGAATAATGATTTTCTCTAAACTAGGGAAATGAGAGGTATGATAGAGTCATCTCTTATGTGCAGAGGCTTGGGGGAAGGTCACTTTTTCAGATGTTTAGTTTTAAGCTGTGTTTTTGTTGGCTTTACATGCAGTGTTTATTCCTTATATGCCTCTACAACAAACAAAGCAAAGTGACAGTTTTCAAAAGAACTGACATTAATATGTTACAAAAGTAAATGACTATGTATTGAAAGATGAGTTATCTCTGCATATAGCTTTAATGATTTTTCTTATATTAGAAAAAAACACTTTCTTCAGGAATAAACAAACCCAGCACTAACAAGATTTACAAAAAATGTAGTGACTTAGCATAGTTTGTATTTTTGTTACCTTGAAGATCTTCTCAGGAAACAAGAAATAGCTGATTGGTGGATTCATTAAAATACCTGGTAAATGTATTACTTTCTTGTGAATCATGCAGTTAGCACTGAAATCTTAGCTATTGTAGTACATATTTTCATCTTTAAATGTTTTCTCTTTCTGTCTAGTTCTGCAAAAGTTTTGTCATATAAAAAGTTCTTACTCATAGAAATAATCACATTAAAATTCTCTGAGATTGGTAGTGTGAATAGCCTGGTAGTCTGAGGCTAACTTAATAGAAGAGACTCATTTCTATTCTTCTGGAGTAGAGGTATATCAATCCCTGAAAGTGCTTTAAGTGTTCTTTAACCCAAGCTGTAAAAGACACAATAAATTAAAAAGTGACAGTTTCTATAATGCATAGGAAGAACAGCAGAAATTATGATGTCTGAGAAGCTGAAATAACTATATGAACTTCTAGATAAAAAGAAAATGAGGGATCAGATTCTGCTTTTCTTGCACTGTTTTTATGCTGATGTAATGCCACTGACTACAATGGAATTTGCCCTGGTTTATACCTGTGTAGGAGCATAGTTTACCTTCCCATCTCAGGAAAGTGCATAAATGGCTGTTTTTTAGTGGAAAGTGCACTGTGTTGTAGAGTTCTGTTACTAGTTAGGGGTCAAAACTTCTCTCTTATTTTCTCTTATTTAATCTTTTCTCCAACCTTTTCTAAATGCTTCATTCAGATACATATCCTGTGCATATCCAGCAAGAGCAAATTTTTAGGTGATGAGGTTAACTGGTCAAGACATTTTGAGATAAAGAGCTTTAAAGTATTGAAACAGTTGTAATATTTTGTAAAGTCTTCAAAATATTTTTTAACTCATTCTGGGAATTTCTAATGTATTTTATTCAATAGCTTTAAGTGACTTTCAATGCAAAAAAAAAAAAGAAAAAATTTGATGAGCAGTTATTTTGAAAAGCTAAATCCTCTGTCAAGTCACAGGGATTTTATAAACTTCTCCTACTGTCTAATAGAATTTATGAGAGTCTCATCTGAAGCAACGATTGAAGGAATTCAGAAACTTCTTCACAGGCTTTAAAATCTGCCACTCGGGATTTCTCAGAAGTTTTCATCAGAGTTTCAGGCTACCCAGGCAGTTCAGTAGAGGTGACGGAGCCAGCAGAGCTGGAAGTAGTTTACAGACTGAGCTGAGGAGCTGCAGTGCAGCGGCCAGGCTTCCCTAGAGCAGCAGCTCTGGGTCTGCTGTGAGCATTTACTCCATATCCTTAGCACTTCCACACGAAGTGCTAACGTGAAGGTCTCCCAGAGAAGCCATCAACTCTCCAGCTTTCAGTGTAGTATGTGGGTAAGGTTATGCCCGTACTTCCCATGATTTTCTGTAGTTTTATTTTGATTATTATTTTTGAGGGATAAAAAATGACTTCCAATTGTGTATGGTTGTATTAGCAGGGAGCACTGATATCTGTTAATTATTAGCATAATAATTAATCATTATTATTTATTATTATTTAATAATTAAATAATTAATTATTATGATGACAAAATACAAGGCCTATGAGAGAAAAGTTAAAAGGAGAAACAGAAAAGAAGCAAGTTATAGTGGTGGGCAATGCTCCAAGACGGTTCTGGACAGAAAAGATTAAAAGAGAACTCTCCAAATTGAAGAAAAAGATTTTGTCTTTTTTTGACACCTGTTTTTTATTTTCTATTTTAGCAGTGATATGATAGCCCTGTCTTTTATTGTGGTGTTTAGTAAGCTCTTGAGAATCTCCAGTAATTTTCCAGGGGTTGGAAGATACTGCTGATTTTCTTGTAAAACTGACGATTTCAAAGAGGGGCTGATGTTTATAAGAAACTAGAAAGACAACAGTCCATGCATTGGAGGGAGATACTGGCTTGAACTTTTAATTTATCTGTATTTTTCCATGTATCCACAGTTTTATTATTGAGTTTTATATGTGTAAATTGCAAACAGATGGCATGTTTCAGAGGCTTGGGATCAATGAAAAAGTTACAGAAACAATTTCAACACTTTCTTCCCATCCCCACCATTCCCATAAAAACTATTTTCATGAATGTAAAATGAAAAATTATAAACAAATCCTATCCAAAGTCCCCTCCTCTCATTTTCTACATAAGACTTAATCTAGAGTGTGTTATATTCACAGCACAGTAATTCACAGAATAAGTTACCACACTATCTCATTGCCCAGTAGCTAATTATATATTTTCCTGGAGCGACACTGATAAATTTAGAACAGTCTATGGGATTGTATCAATTCTTTCTTGAAAATATTTTCACATTCAGCAATAGTTACCTGAATTTATCCCAAATCAAAAATAACTCATCCACGTTCTCTTTTCTGTAGTTAGATTCCTCTTTTCACATTTTACTTTTGACGCATAAGCATTTCTATAAATGTACTACATCTGGGCCCTGCAGTGAAAAGGTTATTAGAAATGTGACACAGACTGATAGGGGCTGTGTTAAATAATTTGCCAGCTGCACTGTGAAGCCCTACATTAGCGTAGTGTGACTGTAACAAAAGACTGGAGCTGCTTCTGTAGGGCATGCTGTGTCATCAAGAGGAAATATAAAGAGGTCCAGATTCTCCCAATTTGTTTTCAGCTTTGTTTCTGGTACCTCTCTAGAATAGTCTAATTTGCTAGGTATTTATCGTTAAATCCCTAGTATTGCTGAAAGGTTGAGGTGAATGTGTAGTTGACATGGAAGCGCTTTGTATTAGCCAGAAAAGTAGTAAAGATGACATTGGCTGTCAAGACTAAGAAAAGGAGAATATATCTTTTAAGCTATATGCGTGTACTTCTCAAATAATACTGGAAAAAGTCACCCCGCAAGCACATGCCGGGAAATAGCAGGAATTGTGTTCTGTTTCCATGATCACTCAACTAAATATATTCCCTTTGTTAACGTCCCAGTAATCCAAAGGCACAAGAACAAGATAAATGACATCGTGTTTCAGGTGCAGTTGCAAGAGCGTCTGCTAACCTTTCCAAACACAACAGACTTTCTCCTTGAGGTATTTGCATTGCTTGGAAAATGGTCTGCTCTCCATTAAATTCAACATTAGATGGCCCAGTGGATGTAATGAAGCATTAAAAAAGAAGGCCCTACACTTGTAAATGCTGCTGTTTTGTAACTTACAGATAATCTTAAAAACAATTACATGTGTGAAAGAACACACATGTTCTTAATGATTAAGAAACCTTAATTCCATAGCCTTTATTAACAGTGATGTATTGACAATTCAAAACATAGGACTCCGTGAAATTATTTTTCAAACTAATGGAAAATGATAATTTCTGAAATTGCTTATATAAAAAAGAGACTTCTGATCTTCCTCCTCCTCAATTAGAAAGGAAAAAATAATCAGACAAGCAAATTGTGAATTTTAATAATCTTTTGGTGGCAGCCTGGGAATTTTTGGTTCTCTACCATATATACATTTATATATTTATTAGCAAATGATTTTATTTGGTGTTTGACTTCATTTTTCTATGTATAAAGAATGTGATGAACTATTTTTTTTCAAACTCATCATTCTTTATTGCACTTTTTTTTCTTAAACAAAATATCCATGGAGCCATTCATGTAGCCTTTTTCCTTAATTTGATTTTCCACCCCCTTTCCTCGCCCACCCAGATACATTTGAAAAATCTTCTTTTTCCCGAACTGATTCTTTTCTGTCCTGACTGCCTATGCTCTCAGAAATAGTGTTAAAATTAAAATTTTGTCCAGTAGAGGCAGGCTGAATTATGAATTCATAGGGACCACTTTTTCCTCTCTTTTTAAGCCCAGCCACTGATAGGAGTTTTGAGACTGGGAGTGTTCCCAGACATGGAAATCAAGAATATGGAAGGAATAATAAACTTCAAGATAAAATTCACACCTTTGCTGACAGATGTTTTGCCATACTAACTAGTGCTTCCTTTATAATTAGGTTCCTGAGATACTGAAAGATGAGATGATGCCAGTGAGGGGAATGAGTTGCCTTAGTGTCAGACTTGCAGATGCATGGCTGAAGCTTTGTCTTTGTGTCTCCCTATTTTGAGTAGAAATCATTGTCTCCATAAGGGCTGTCTCTGCCTAAGAACTGAATAAAATCAAATGAAGAGATTTTGTGGCTGGGCTCTCACTGTAAAGATTGAAGTCACCACAGTAGCGCTTCTCAGATTTTCGAGGCTGATGTTTGCAAATTAATTACTTGGCCTTTAAATAGCTCCAAACCACCCCAAGTGCTCCATTATCTTAGCACGGGCTTGAGAAATAGATATGTATTACTAGCTAATTGAATAACATACGGTGTTGATTAGTGCTTAGCTCTTTTTATAGAACTCAATTAAAAAAATGACTGCAGTATATTTTGGGACTATGAAATATCTATTCGTTGCTTCTGGCATGAGAGAACTGCTGAACCAAGAAATTAGTAACTTTTTTTGTTTAGTTCATCTGTAAATTCTTTTTGGAGCTTATGCCGTGCATGGTTGTGGCTGGAGATGGGCTGGAGTCTGCTCATTTGCTGCAGTATTGAAACACAGCCTTTCTTGAAAGATGTTAAGTGCTTTCCCAGCAAAACAAAACAAAACCCCTGGCTTATATTTCTGCACTGTTGCTCAGTATACACCAATATATGATAGTGAACCTATTTCGCACCAATAGTGAACCTATTTCAGGTGGGTAAAAACTCTTACAATGTTCAGTTAGCAAAGATGAATTTTTTTGGAGGAGTCCCAAGACATAGACAATAAGTTATAAAGCCCTCGAAGCCCCAAATAACCTTTTTCTCCTCCCCACCTCTCTTTTCCCCTTCCTCCAGTAATAAGCATGCAAGGAAAAATTGCCTTTATTTCTTTTATTTGATGCACTTTTTGCCCAAGAGATTCTTTTCCTCTTAAACTTGGCAAAAATCACCTGCAATGATGATGATTATGATTTTTTTATTATTCACATGGATGATTGAAGTGTTATAGCAGCTAGAAGCAGCATATAAGACTGGGATGAGCAGGAGAAATATGGAAAAAACAATAAACAAGCAAAGAAAGATGTTTGTCTACCTTACACATTTTATTCATTTCTACTCCCCTAAGCTGCCCCATCTACTTCTTGTGTTCCTTTTTTTTTTTTTTTTCTTCAGAGAAAATATAGTAAAGAGAAGCTTTAGAAGTAATGCAAATTATGAGAGATAGCACTGAGGAATACTGACTTCTATTCACAATTTTGTCAACTTACTGGTAATTTAGCCTTTGGGCGTATGTTCTGACAAACTCCTTTCTTTGTAGAAACAAGTGATGGTTATTTTCACAGTCTTAAAAGTCTAGGCAGAAAAGCCTACCAACAGTGTTAAATTACTTAATTTGTGTATTTTCCAGTTTTTCACATCAGATATTGCTGTATTATGTACTATTTTATATTTATTTTTTATCTGAAAAACAGAAGCAGAATCTAAAAGACACAGAACAAAGGAGGTCCTGAAAAATCAATTATTTTAAAAAAGCCTTTCCAAGCCCAGTAGGTTCCCATTCCCCAGCAGCTCTTCCATTGAAATGACGTTCATTCATCCAGAGAAAACAGATGAGTCCTGCAGCGTATCCTGAAGGTTACTCGGGTCATTTGGGAGGGAGCTGTGCTGCAGATCCGTGCAGATTTCGCTCTGAGAGCCCTTTCACCATCTCCCCATTGCTCATCCCCCTCTCTGCATGTTTGTAACTGCGACCGCGGCAATGCATACAGTAGACCTAAATCTCTTTGGACCCAAAATCAAAAGCAAGTGCAACCCTGATCTAAATCAGATGGCTACAGATTCACAACCGTATTAGCTAGTGATAATGGGGGTGGAAGAAGCAAAAGCTGCTCTTATTCCTTCCTCATCCTTCACCCAGGCTGTCTTCTCCCCTCTATCCATGTTTGTATAAAACAGATGGTAATATTTTCATTTTAAGCTTTTCCCAGGAACAAATTCCTAGAACAGTTCAGGCTTTTTCAGACATTTTATTCAGTGACCTCAGCCTAGAGATTAGGAAGGCAAATTAACTGTCCCTGACTTCTTGGTGCTAGAGGTACCACAGGCTGCAGGGATTTTTGAGTAATACAGCTGGTAAATGGGCTGCAGCCTGCCAATTCATTTTAGGAATGATCTCGTCGTATAGATTTACTCACAATACACACAATAACTTTATGAGCATATTTTTTAAGCCTTGCAAAAGGTTTTAGCTGAATTAACCCCCAAATTTAAGACTTTTTAAACTCTGAAGAGGCTATTATGGCAGACAGAGTAAGATGAGCACCTCTTAAGTATCTGTGCTGCTTTCGCAATTGTGGTATGGAATATTAGACATCTCTCAATATTTTAACGTAGAGACTTTTACTATTAATGCCTTATCTGTATTTTCTAACCTTTAGGCAATGATGTATTTATGATGTATTTTATGATAATAACCTATTGCAAAGGAAGCAGCGAGAGAGTCTTTAGGTTATACCGTGTCATTCATGAATAACAACACATAGACAGGGTTGAGTATACCTGGCTGGCCTGTGCAGCATCCTTCCTTTAACAGTGTTCTCACTCTGAAATCTGTGCCTTCCCTTAGCCTCCTAAGCTGTCCATGGCATCCACAGTTACAGAGTCAAAGTGACTTCAGTAATTCTATTACATATTATTCTATTCTGTTGGGTTTACAGGTCAGTCTGCAAACAAAATAATTAGCTGTAATACAATGGGCAGTGTTTCCTTTTTGTATCCTTATATAGAAGCTGTGCTTTTGTATTATGCTGAGGAAGGTAATGATTGTTTCATGGGAAGGGCATAATTTCTAATCCTTTACATTCAAGCACACTTCAGAAGACTAATCCCCAGGCAGTAGCTGTGTTAGCTGAGCCAGCAAACACCACAAATTGTTGTCATGTTGGTTTTCCACATGGGACAGTTTTCTACTTCACAGAGCTATAATGTCATGCCAAGTTCATTTTATTGGTAAGCATCATTGAGCCAAAATTGAGTTTGGTGCTCCAGGGAAAATAGACCCAAGTATTTATCTAATGGTGCTGTTTAAATTGGCTTGAAATTTTGAATTCTTGGTTACCTTGCTCATTCACTGTTGCTCTTCCGAAGGTGCCCAAAGGTCAAGTAAGTTATCTGCAAGACTGATAGCTATTCATATGATATGTAATGTCCCACAATGAAAATGAACTCTGGAATATAATGGCAGGGACAGAAGGTTTTCAGTTAACTCCAGTTCTATGTAGGATAGGCAGTTAAAGCCAACAGGTGATTAATAGCAATTTAAAAATACTTTTAAAATTAGGATATTCGTGTTTTCTCCTAACCATTTTTTTTGTGTGAAAACAAAGTGTTATTTCCCTTATTCTCTAGTTATTTGTACAGACAATCAAAATTCTTATCTGAAAATTCCCCCCAGGAAATAAAGGAATGTAATGGTGAACATGCATATGCAGGCATGAAGTGAATTTTGTGTGCTGCTTTGTGAGAGTCTGCATTTCTTAGAATATTGGCCTTAGAAGCTTTGCTAACTTGTGGGTATATTTTTTTCTTTTAAAAGACTGGATTGAGTTATAAAATTGTATTTTAAATTTATCTTGGCAAGTCGTATTCAGTTGGGATCTCCCTCCCATAGCTTTCTCTGTCTTTATCTTCTTGTCCATTACAAAATATCAACTGAAGTGGTCTGCAAAAGTTTAAGATCTTTTAATGTTCAGTAGTGTCCTTGCATATTCAGAAACCACTGTATATGTGTAAAGGAAATAGTGACAGAATGTAACCCTGGTAGTTTTTCTTTTTTCCCCCAGCTGTTATCTCTTCTGTTGTTGTAAACATTGTTCTTGCTCCTGTTTTGAGAGGTGGCAGTAGTCAAAAACATATTACAGCTGCAGTGCCATCACAGGTTTCTAATCCAAACACAAATCAAATTATAGGTGCTTGAATCAATTATTGCCAAGATGTAATTTCCCTTGTTATTTTACTGTGCCTTTATCCAGTGTGCATTTTATAATTTCTTTTTCTAAAATGAGATTCAACTGTAAGACAGACATGTTCTATATGCTAAAGATAAGACTCTCATAGTCTAGACTGTGTTGATTGGAATATTAGGTGAAGTTATGCTAATATGACTTACTAGGCTTCCTGCTTATTTGTGTCAATTTTACAAAAGGAATTAGATGTGTGTGCACATAGTGAATTATGAATGCTTAATTTGCTACATTAAATTTACTTACAGTTTTGCATCTAGATTAGAAGACCTGTTTTATTATAGTAATCTCATGCCCTTGTGACTAGCAGGATAGGTATATAGTAGAATATACTACAGATGCATTGTACTTGTAATTTTAAATTCGTACTGCTCTCTAGTGGGGAAAGCTTTCAGTGCAAAAGATTAATATGTATTAGTGCAGCATGTATATAAATTGGGATTTCTAGTTGCTGTCATCTATAACCATTCCATAAAATCATTGCTATCATGCTAACATTTTAGTCTTCTTTTTCACAGTTTCAGTAAAGACTGAGTTTTTTAATTTAAAAATGTTTTAGGTGGATGAATCCAGTCTGCTCTTTTAGGTGAGTGATATCTGTAGCTAACTTCAAAGGACATGAATGGCTGATGGATTGCTGCTGCTTCCCCAGGAGACCCCTTGCCTTTCCATTAGGAAATATTTAAGATAGACTGAGAAAAATCTGAGGTTTTCTTCTTCTAAAGTTCCACGTTCTTGTAACGGTTGTGATATGGCAGTAAAAGATACTATCATCACTGTTAATGTTATGTTTGATTTAATAAATAACTACTTTTCTGATGTTCTTTTTTCCCCCCCTTTCATTTTGCCTTTGAATTAGATGTTCGGCCTGCTTTCTCATCTTTTCCTTTAGATTGCTCGCATCCTAGATAAGAGTAGACTATACATGAAAGCTGGAATAATAATACTGACTGAAGTGGTAAATAGAGGTTTTCTCTACATTGAGTGCAGAACTCCTCTCAGGACTGGGTCCATGCTGTTTAGAACTAGTATATTCTAAATGAAATAGGCTTCAGTTTGCATAAAATAAAATGCTAATTTGATAGTAAGCAAATCTGAAAACTCAGATTGAAATTGTTTTGAATATCAGTACATTTTAGATCTGCCTTTTTTTTTTTTTTGAAGAATTTATCTTTATGATTTGATTCCAAATCAACAAATGTATTTTAATTCCTGGATGCACAAAATCTTTAGATGATAACTAATCAGTTAAGTACTAGTAGTTTTTATTAAGTATTTATTAAGCTACTATTATAAAAGTATTTTTAATTAGATATTAAAAGTAACTAAAGACTCAAGAAGGATTTGCAGTGCATTGGTGTAATCAAACCCAGATCCAAAGATTTGTTTTGACTTATTTTGGATGCTAAACCTGACCTGAATCTGTGGTTAAAGGTATATGTAGCCAGTTTTCTTGTGGTGATCTTTTCATCTGTTGTTTGACTGATCTGCCACTTGGGGATCAAATTATATCATTATATTTATGGTTGTAGTAATTCTCTTGCTGAAAGTTCATCAAGATTCTTTAGCTCTCTCTTCATTAAATCTGGAAGAACAACTAATTTAAAGATTTGTATGCTATTTAAAGGGCTCATGAAGATGCTAAGTTAGTATACTATTGTGTACTCCTTGAATAGTGCTTTACACACTGCAAGACTAATTATACTTCTTGACCTGTGTGATTTCTACTGACCTTTAGTAATATAAGCTCATACTTTCATTGGTTTCACTTCAGGTTCTGCATGTGGGACTTTCTTTTAATTTCTCTAGATCCTTCAGTTTGATATTAGCAGAATCTGAGTTTCCTGGAAGGTTAAGATGAGCAATAAGTAGCACCTATTTACTGTTCATCTTTAGACTATTTTGAATCTGTTAAATGGCAACATCTAAATAAGATCAGACAAATTAGAGTTCTCCTTCTTATTTTTGGTTTTATGATGTGATCAGATTTTGGCTTGAAAATATTGGAAAGAAGAAAGTGGATGAGCAGGACTTACTAATACCTAAAATAATCAGTCTACTCAAGAGTGATGTGTCTGCAACTAATTTTAGCTTACTGAAATGTATCTTTTTCTTCTATTACTTGCAACACGCTAAAATACACAAATGTGAGAACCAGAGTCTGGCTTTGTCCTATATCTTCCTGTAACATGAAGAATGGATCTTAGGTTTCTCCTTTCTAAAACGACTAGGAATCTATACTGATTAATCAGCTGCGGTATTTGAATGTAGAAGTATGTATATAATGCAACATAACAAAAGATTGTCCTCCATAGCAGGTTTAACTGACCTATGTATAGTTTACATATAAAAATCAAAATATATTTGAAGGACTTAATTGTATAGAGGAATATAAATCATATTTCTGCTATAATAGCTATTTGTGCTTCTCATTGAAGATTGCAGTTAAGATGTCAGAAGCTCATCTAGACTTTGCTGAGGAAGTAGCTAACTGTCTCCTATAGGGAAAAAAAAGGCGTGTGAATTATTACTTGGACTGCAGACACTCAAATTTGGGTCAGTTATGGGGAACTGGCTTTCCACAGCACAAAATGGGAAGGAATTAGCTAAATTTAATTAAAATTATTTTTTAGCTATTTTTTTTACTTATCAAAGAAATATATTTTTCCACTCAACTCAAAGGTCTTTGGACTATTTAGCTATGGTAATATGCTGTCATGTTTTAAATATACCTAAGCATCATAAATATACCTAAGCTCCATTCTTTTCTTTTGCCATGAATTCCTGCCTAAGAAGACATACAGAACAACTGCTACTAATCGCCCAAATCTTATACAACTAACTCTTCTAGTTGTATGATTTAGCTGCTAGATCATGGTGATTCTGTGTAATGAACACTTCATTACAGCTGATGTATTCAAAACTGTTCTACTCTTACATTAAAGGCGTATTTTGCCATCAGTAACTGCTTTGTGTTTTGCAGGAATAAGATTGATTTTTTCCATAATCTATTTCTTAAATTTAGCCAAGCAGTCAAGAGATAAGAGAGAAACAATTAGAAAAAAAATCACTCTGAGATCTTAGTTCCACTGAAAGATTTTAATAGTAGCACTAAAAAATTTAAAGGTATTCATTTGAGTATCTTGTGAAGCTTAACCAGAAAACACGAACATAAGGCAAAATATGCAAGGAAATGTAGATATAAGTATGAAAATATAAAGAACTGATTTCAACCTTTCTGTAATTTATAGATGTAGAAATCCTGCATATATTTCTTTGCCTTACTCCTGATTTTTTCTTACTCCTTTTTTCCCCCAGAAAATATGAAGAAGCCCTGGAGCCCTGACTTACCAGCTGATAATCAGTCGTACAATTCAGATTTTACATCCATCCCAGAAAGAGAAAATGAGAAAGATTTAGTACTTGATGGCACTGAGGAAAAGAAGGAGAGAGAAAAGAAACATACCAATTTCACCTTGTGCAATGTTTGTAACATTCAGCTGAACTCTGCAGCTCAGGCACAAATCCACTATAATGGCAAATCCCATCAGAAGAGATTAAAACAGCTCAGCAATGGAAATATCAAAAGTGATAATGGTAAGCATTAAAATACATATACCTTTTGGCTTGTGTAAGCTGTATGCTTTTGTCTTTGTAGCTTATACAAAGCTGGGTGAAAATGTTGACTTTTTGCAAAATTAACTCTGTGCTGATAAATGTCAGTTGCAAAATATCCACAGTCTTCAGTGGTATATAGCCACCTATTTCAGTTCCTGGAGCAGTAAGAAACAGATCAGAAAGAAAACTGATGATCTGTGCATGCACTGCAAAGTCTTAAATGTTAAGTTTTTAGGGGCTTAGATATGGCTCATAATAAATCTTCTTAGCAATTTTTATTTTTACAACAGTTTTTAAAGATACATGCAAGACCTCATTCAGCAGGATGGATTTATTTGTGCCTTTGTGATCTTGTACCACGGAAAACCTTGATTCATTATGTATTGTATTGTCAGTAAACAGTGTTATTGATGTTGATATGAGAAATGCACAGTAATGTCAGTATATATGAATTTAAACATTTTTTAAACTCAGCCAGGTCCTTTGAAATTAATGCAAAGTCTTTCAATGACTTGAGAGTATTTGGAGGTCATCCCTAACTGGGAAACTGCTAAAGCATATGGTATATACTGTTTGTGTTGTGCCAAGTGTTTTGGTTTTACATTCTGTTTACATAATGATGTAGATTCAGATTGTTTCTCACTGACATTGTTTTCATTTGCATTTTGATGGCTTTCAACATTTTCAGGGATGTTTCACATTTGAAAATCTACTAGAAAGGTTATACTTGGTTGAAGTGTGTTTGCTTTTAATGATTTTAAAACATTTGCAGAATAAATCAAAATAAACAACAAAAAGCACAAAACAAAGGTTGCTTTGTTGCTAGGTTGCTTTTTCAAAACACAATCCATGGCTTGCATATGTCTGTTCAAAGATCCTAACTGAAGTCAAAAGGAAAGAGATGAAAGATATATTTTTTTATTTCAGTTGATTTCACTGACAGCTTTGGAAGTATTTTGTAGTAGATGACATGTTTTTCTGTCATCAGAGTGAATTCTATGTTCAAAAACAGTCATTCTGGGGACTTTATGTACAGAAATAAATCAGAGATGCAAAAACATGGTCTGTGATGGGAAAAATCAGACTGTTGTAATTGTAGTTCTCAATTTCATAATTGGTGATACCCAGCTCTGCTGCAGTATAATACAGTTATAGGGAGATACAGTGTTCTCTGTGTTGGCATATGTTTTTATGCACCATCTCACAGAATGGAGGTTCGTAATACGATATACTAACGACTTAGAATCTTTTTCCTTCAGATTTCGCACATTCCTTAATGCTTTGTACCATTAATTGATTCCTTACCCTTCTGCAGGACACTCGAAGCATATGCAGAACATTAATCCTCATGGTTTAGGAAGTATTTTAGTATTGTCTGTGCTTTGCCATGGCTTTAAGAACATGGGAACTTGTTGGAAATATTATGGATATGTTGCCAAAGCGTGTTGGGTGTATGTTCCTTATTTAAGGTGTTCCTTATTTTCTTTAAAGAAGATAAAATGCTCCAAGCACACAACCCATCATCTTGATTTCAAATGGCAGGACTATAGAATATAATGTTCGGCACTGTGCTTAGTCCAGGCTTAAGAGGAATACCACTAACATTAATGGGCGCTGTGAGGATGCATAAAGAAATTATTGATTTCCTAATCAACTAAAGGTGGAATGTGGTTATCCACAAATGTGTTGTTTACAAAAACCAAACAAGCACAGTTTTAAGTCATTACTGTCTTCGGATACGTTAAAATTAGATTATTCTTGTCATTAGCACAACAATTTTGATAATGATGTTAAGTTTTACTAATGATGTTCACTTTTTTCTGCTTTATTCTGTGGCAATGAAATAATAAGTAACTAAGCACTACTGAAATGAGTTTCAAAGGCCTTCAACATTTATTTTCTAAAGGGTGGCAAAGTAGCAACGTGTTTCCTATTTCCTTCTTAAAATATCCCTACCTCTTGTGTGGTTGCATCCATCTGTAGTGAGAACATAGTTGATTTTTTTATCTAGATCTTTGTTTCAAACTGAAAATGTTAGGCTTTTCAAATCTGGGAAATCTTAGAGTATCACCCAACATTGCTACAGCATTGGCTTACTCTGAGTGAAAACCATAGGAAAAATCTTAAGGAAGTGATGTGGCCATACCACCAAACCTTGAGATTTTTTTTTCTTTTAATCAAATATTATGATTGAAACAGAGAAACATAGTATATATATTTTTTTCTCCGATGAAAATTGTCATTAGAGCTGAATGCTTGAGTAATAAACGATCCCATACTTTGAGCAGAGACACTGTGTTTGAGACCTTTGCTCTAAATCTGATAGAGATCATGACCCGGCAGTCTTGCCATGGTAAAAGCTTTTTCAAAACTAGTACATTTGAAATTTGAAGCGGTGTTTTTCTGACAAATGGTTGTTTTGCTGCTGAGACCCAGAAAGCCCTTGTGCCTGAAAAAAGTAATGACTTGAGACCCATTCAGTTTGTCATGTGCACACAAGCGAAGCTTTCTGAAGGTTAGTGGTAGCTGAAGTAACTATTAAAGATTCACAATACACTTTCTTCAATATAAGTGAGCAGGCTGATTTATTTATGAGAATGCTATTTCTTGTGTGGAAGTTGCATTGTCATCGAAGGCTGCTGTTATGTTCAATGCTCAAGTTTATTGTCTAATCATTCTTAAGAGAATTCTTCTGTAAATTCAAATTAAGTAAAGACTTTGCTTTGTGAGAGCATCATCTGAAACTTCGTCATCAGTAGTTATTATATTTCATGTTGAGTGAAGTGCTTGCACTATGTGCTAGAAACCCCCCTTTCAAAGTTCAGTGATTCATGGATTGTGTTATGGAAGTTGTGTGCTTTTCTGAAGTTAATGTGCTGTGGAGAGGCTGGGAAAAAAGTTGGAGTGTGATTGCTCCATGATTGTTTCGTGTCATCTCTGAATTATTTGCACAAAGCAAGACAAATTTGTGTTTTATATCATGAAGTTTAGTAGAAATGGAGGATCAAATTACATGAAGCAACAGCCCATGTCTTGTTCTTAAACAGTTTGCAATGGACTGCTGAACAGAGGTAGGATTCACCTGTATTAGCATTAGAGTGTGTAATTAAAGCCATCGTGTTATAGTTATCATCCTCAAACTGCATGAAGCAGGTTTTATCTCCTGACATAAATAACAGAATATGTTATTATACTCGAATATCTCTGTTTAATTTCTTAAGGTAAATTTAAGTACCAAACATATTAACTTCTGAAAATACACAAGTAAAAATAGATAAAATGTCCATGGTGGGAATATACCCCATTTGCTGCTATATACCAACCTCTATTCCTGTTGGTATCGGTACTGGATTTGAAAAACTCCAAATTTTACTTAAAAAACAAAACGCTGGTGACTTACCGGTCAGCTTGGCAGCTTCATCACATGGTAGTGCTTTGTGCCTTCCTGGGGCAGCACAACCTCAGAACACCACACTGTGCAGTCTCAAAACCCATGTGGCACGGTGGTGGGAACCCATTGCTACTCATATCATTATTTAGTGCATTGATTTCAGCTAGGTCAGGGTGAGCTATTAGCATTTCTGTTAGGGAACTGTATGTGCTGGAGGGAACATAATTTTCCACATTCCTTCCCCTTTAATAATTACCTGTTAGATCATTTAAAAAGTCTTCTAGCCTTCTCACATTTCACCATCGTAACCTGTAGTGTAGTCCTCTTTCTGATGAATTTTGCCTCTTTGCTGTCCTGCTCACTACAAGGTGACAAGCAATTCAGAGGACATTTTGAATAGGTTTTAGGTGTTTTAGTTAAAAAAGGACACTGGACCACTGTACCATGCATAAAATCAGCATGGATGTGGGAGGAGAAGGTAAGCTCTTTGGGGAGATGTTTTCCTGACTAGTAGGAAATCCAAAGGACTCACCTATATCCACTTGCCAGATCTCTTCTAGAACTTCTGTGTTGCCAGCACTTTCCTACTTCTATGTTGCTGCTCCTCTTTATCTTCTATCTTTTTTCTTTTCTTTTCTCTTTTTTTTTTTTTTTTTTTTTTTCTTTTTTTTTTTTTTTTTTGGGTGGGTTTTTCTTTTTTTGTTTAGAAAATAAACAACCAATGTTTTGTGTTG